>ML208406.1:15417-55604 GCA_004369065.1 Pluteus cervinus
GTATCGCACTTGCACACCACATGGTAATAGAGAGGAGCTAAACTAGGAAACCATGACCAGTCCCTCATGATCATGGTTTGGCCGAACTTCAACGCTTCAGCCCCGAGTCCTTTGCGACAGAATCAACGGACGTTTTCACTCCTCCTCCGCGCTGCATCACTTTCCACCTTGGCCTGCAGACAATTTCCAACTCCAACACAGGTCTTTTTTCGTATTGTTCTTGACCCCATTATCCGTTGGACTGGCAACGACAACATCAAACTCCGTTGGGCGCAGGTACGTATCGCGAAGGTTTCCTTCTCAAAGGAACAAGGTCTTAGTCGTGGCTCGAGAGTTGATAATGCCAGGCAGCAGACGGTCATGTTGGGCCGCGAGTTCTCGTTGGTCGAACAAATACCAGCCGCACCCATGATAGACGCGCATTCTATCATTATCTCGAGCTCGTTCGTGTACGATACCTCCCCATCCCATCTTTCGCTGAGCTCGAACCATTTGAATCGTCTACACTCCTTGTCTCTTCCACATCGGTCGCCCACTTGCCCTTCCTTTGTACGCGCCTCTCGACCCCCGTCCCGCTATTTTGCGGTCTCCTCATTGTAATATACGAGAAGAATACAAGTTATATGCTGTATTCCCAGAGGAAAACGTCTTCGCGCTCACCAAAATCCTCTCGTAGAGCAAAGCATGGGTGATCTGACCAGTCAGATAGGAACCCATTTCTTTACAGTGGTAGTCATTATTTCCCCGTTCACTATAGCTCGAAAAAACGCTAAATTACATCTTCTCTGCGGCTCCCTCTTACAACGCCGGATCCAGAACTCAAACTCGCCAGGAGCTATCAATTGTCCTTCCACTATTTCTTCTCGCTTCGGCGCTCGGGGGCACGAGTATTGGACGCTCGACGTATCCGGATTTCGTCTTTCTCCTCTGAGGTCAGGAAATATAATTCCATGATATCCTTCACCCTGGACCTTGGATTTCCCGAGGTAGGTGTACTATCAGGTTGAATTGGGATCGTTAAACTGACGTTGTGTGGATTTTCTATAGAAGAAGGGCGTGCAATCGTCAACGGTTTTGAAGGGCCGTGATGGTACCGAAGGGGACATTGGCATTGGGCGTGGGCTTACCGTCAAAGAGGAGGGGGTTGGAGAAACCGTCGAAGTTGAACGCTGCCGCGTTGGATGAAGCACTTGCATAAAATGAACTTCCCGTGGGCGCGAGGTTTGTAGTTGGGGTCAAAGCAGACATGGTGATATGGATGAAACGCTGGTTTTGCAATGGGTTATGATATGCAGAAGTAACGATGGGTTGGTGTCGCGAAGTGAAGTTTTCAACATTGAATACACTTATTTAAACATTCCGTGTCCATGCATGGACAATGGCCTCCCCGTCCTTGAAGGTGCATAAAGTCGAAAGAACAAAAAGGCGGCGTCAGATAACGCAACAGCCCTTCTGTGTTCGAGGTTGCTCTCCCAACCAATGGAATAATTGTTGGCTAGGAAAGAAGGTCGACACACAGGAGCACCAAACTTTGTGGCGTACCTCAGAACGATCAAGATCGTCGTCTAAAAAGGACAAAGTCAACAACAAGAGTTAGAGGAACAATGACTTAGGTCGTGAGCAGAAGAACAAATCTTCCCCATAGAGTAAAGATTAACCCAGAATGGAATTGTCCTATCCACCTGATATCTGCGGATACAATCTATCTATTGATGTCTGTACTGGGGAATCCACGTGGTATGAGGATGTGTGTATATCGTTACCATGCTCACAATTGTAGCCATGAAACCATAACGAAAAAAAGGAATAGTATCTCAAGCTGTGCTTTGTCGGGGCACTGCGTCGTCAAATCGTAGGAACCAATATGGATGGAGGAAGTTCATGGTGTACATAGCGAACACGACCATCCCACCATCGAAAATATCTAAAAGTGACATGTCAACAATTACAATAGCGAGAGGAGGAAAGGAAGGAGAACGTACTGAACCAGATTTGGGTCCTGATAATCTTTCCAGTGAAACCGTCACTGAGTTCGATTGTTCGGTAAACAGCACTGAAGGTTAAGTGAGCATATATCTGGGTCGGGCGTACACCCTCAAGATACTCACCGAATCAACAAGCAAGCAGTTGTCACTAGAAGTGCTACGGCCGTAACACTCATCTTAAAGCTCAACCTGGGCGGCGAGACTTTAGGCTCATTCGGTCCCAAGGCAGCTGACGAATTTGTTGTGATGGATGCTCGACCCGAGTTTTTCTCTGGCTTTGACTCGACTTGAATTGGGGTACTATTCTCGACCTCCCTGAGCGGGCGATCATATATGAAACGGAGGAAGAATTCGATAGCACAAGCTGCAAATGCCGCGATGCTGACTATAATCACGGCGGGTCAGAATGTAACCCAGAGGAGTAGAAGAGGAAGAAGTTACGTAGTTGGAAGGCGATACCGCCGAGCATGATGTGGCCTCCCTTTGGTACGGGGATCATGAGGTCGATATTGGTTGAACTTGTAGGTGAGACTCACGCGTGCTGCACTTGTGTGCTTTCCTACCGCCGTCGCGGCCATTCCACCACCAACAGCTTGGACAATGAGTGCTACAACATCCTTGAATCATGCTATGAGCATGTCTCCAACTTTCGGAAGAAAGGACCTTACAAATGTGATAAAGACCATAGCATCTATCCAATCGTATATTAGCGAACCGAAACAGCGCTAAAATGGTGAACGGCTTACAGCGTCTGGGCGTTAACCTGCTGTAAGCAGGGCCTAGCTTCGATATGATGCGTCCCAAAATGACAAAGTTGGCGGCGAGTAGTGGGGTAGGTGCTAAGATTGTAGCGGTAATTCTATGAATCAAAGGGAAAATCAACAAGATTAACAAGTGCGCGATATCAGGTAATTTTTAGCACGTACTGGATTTCATACGGGGTGAACTTTGATTGATTCAAACTAGACCACAGACGTCCTGACCAACCGACAATTTCCATAATCCCCGTGAAGACGATCGTAGGGAGGAGCCACCATATCCGGGAACGTATTGCTTGAATGGTATGCGCCACTGGAGAAACAGTCAACATGAAGATTTGAAGAGACCTCTCAATACCACGTACGAGTTGAGACGGAGAACAACACGACAAACAGTATGGCAATGCTCTCGTTCACTAGGTAGCCATATGGTGTATGAACGGGTCCATGAGGACCAATTACGATGGGACCTGGGGCAGCTGGAAACAACGATACAATGAATCTGCTTCGAGACTGTCAGAATACCATGGAATGCACTTACTGGTATTATGTGAGGACATGAGTAGAGTACAGGAGGGGGAGGGTCCACCGCAAAGTAGAGGAGAGTGTGAGCAACAGTGAAGGGGGGAGGAAAGCACCCAAAGTAGCCTGAGGGTTTTTGTACTGATAAAACTCGTTTCTTCCCGCAGTGCTTGGGTGTTTTCGGCCACATCAGTGGCCGGTCGTGTCAAATACCCAAGCTTAATTTACTCTCCGAGGCAAGTCGGTCTAATGGCGGTCCTCTTTTAGCCTGTCATCGGATAAAAATATGAAGCTGCCAATCGTTCGGCGGGGATAAAAATAGTGGCCTTTTAGACAATAATCTTCGCAGCAAGAAGACACCCGAGCCAGTGCGCAGCGTAGGGACCCGAGGAGGTTGCGAGAGGAATTGTCGTCGGCATGAGCGTTGCTGGTCGCGAGCGTTAACGTTGAACGTCAAACTGAAAAGTGACACCACCGAAAGCGGTCCGGGAGAACCCTTTATTTGGACCTGATGCCTTTGCCAAATAGAAGCGCTTCGAATAATACTCTGGCGTGCCAATTTGAAGCTTTGCTGGACAACACGACGCGTATTTCCTCCACCGACGCGTATTCCTTTGGTGCGACGCCCATCAGCAGGGTGCAAAGCAAAGTTCGTCACTCCGACTTACCACGATTCGGTTGGCTTGTCGTGTGACCTTGGTAATCCAAGACGGCATTGGGACTGTTTTTAAATTTGAACGCTCGACTATGATTGCTCGATAAGCCTTGTGTCAGCTTGTGGGACCATGGGCTGCCACGGACACACGGATAAGAGTGTAACATGAATGACAGCGCGGGGATCTCGGCGGCAGGTCTATCGATTATGGGTCAAAGCCCTCAGCTACAGGGAAGGTCGAGTTTGATAGTAATTCTTCAAAAGATCTTCTATTCCATGCTATGAAATTTCGAGTCGAGCAGGTGTTCGGAAAGCCAGGCTTGGGTGAGCGCTGTGCACTCGAAGCAGCGCACTCGATCGGTTGGCAGATTTCGTCATCCGGCTAATCACATTGCCGAGGCCGGAAGCCATCAGCCTCGCCTGCAATTCTCCTCCGGCACTCAGCTCAACTCCTCCTCAGAGTCTTTCTTGCGCTACTTGACAAGAAGCCCGATGCCGGGTGCGGCGGTTTCTTCGTCTATCAGCGCGTTGTCCAAGCGACAGCAGCAGCTTTTGGCTATCCTTCGATCTTCTCTTCCACGTGTACCCGCCCTCAGGTTATTTCAACATCACGCGCCCACTGTTGCCAAATACCTCGTATGTCTCCTGTTCTTGTTGAACTGGAGGTCGTGGCCATTCGTGTGGCATTGTAAGTATATCCTTAAAACTACAAGTTTCCTGGCGCTTACACGTTCTTCACAGTCCGTATCTTTCGACCAGTCTTCGTCATAAGGCTTTCTTATCGATGGATGAAGCTGCGAACGTTGTTCAGCTCTCGCACAATTCAAGCTATAGAAGAAGACCGGTGGGGTGATGCTTTAGCGCCTATTGGGGAGAATCCTATCGCAATGGTGGTACCATACAATACCAGCGCAAGTAAGTCCCTCTGTTATACCTCTTTTACTCGAATTCACATAGCGCGCTCTAGCCATGGACGATTGCGACTTCAACTTACATTTGAGTAATTCTAGCTACGCAAAGGTCCGTATGACAATCATCCCTGTTCATTTGTCTGTTGAATTCATTGGTTTAGACGCTGGACGGCGCTCGATTCAAGGCTGCACTGCTCATGTTTCCCCATTTCTTCCGTGCTGGTGGATGGATGCCCTTGGCAGGTTCGTTGTCGCTTATACATATCCCGCACGATCTCATTCTCCCCTACCAGTCACTCATTACCATTTCATCCACGAAATACCAATTTTCGCTAAGTACGAAGTGAGAACGTCTGTTGCTGCTTGGGATCAAAAATGGGTGCGTCATGGCCACTTACTGTCAACGTTATTCATTTACTAAATCACAACACGTTAGCTCTACCTGATCTGCAAGTTCGTGACGAAGAAAGATCCCAAAAAGTCAAAGAAGCCAAATCAGGCAGGTTCACTACCGCCGGCATCTGGAGAATCCTTTGCGGCAAGTGTACGGATCCCAGCAGATGAAGTCTCCAGTACTGTTACCCCATTAACAAATGGCTCACCGAATGGTTCGACGGAGGTTGATACCCAGGCTGCCCTCCAAGCAGTCACCGCAGAGCTATTCCCCAATGACGGAGATGACGAGAATGTCACCCTTCATACAGTTTCCGTATCTCAACTCTGCTTCAAAGTCGGTCGCCTCACCGTTCCTCCAGCAGTCGCATTGGCATGCAACGGATTTTCCATTCCACCGCCGGCAGGAGAGGCTCCATACAGCCGCGAAAGACCACCGCCACACTGGCCTCAGGCCAAATTAATCATGTCCGTTCCGGCAGGAGGGAGTACAAAGAAACTACGCCAGTTGATGCAAGGAGGGTGGAAGGACGTGCCCGAAGACAAACGGTTTTGGGACAAGGCGTTGGGAGGGGTAATCGAGGACCGAAGGAAACGGAATTTGGTGCTCCTAGAAGCGATGCGGACTGGGCTTTCTCATGCCCGAACGATGTAGATTTTTTTTTGTTTAGATTACTACGGACACAACTACTAGAGATACGGAGAAGGTGTCGATATGTTCTTTTTGTACGTACATAATGGTACAATTATAATATGGTCTTGTTCCGTCACTTAGACAAATGCGCGCCTTTTCCCGCGTAGACGACCTTGAACACAAACCACCATCTACAAGGACCTCGCCGCAACTAACACCACGATCTCTATGACACTGGTCAAAACTCTACCTTCTATACAGTCTACAGCCCGTTCCTTGTTTCGAACGTTGCCATGATAGCCTTCTGTGCTGTTTGCGATGTTTTCTGCTGGTCTCAGCGTTGCCACAAAACCCCAAAAGTGCTGGCATAAAAAGGTCGAACTCATCAAAAGCTATCCCCATTGCTATCATTGATCCTTCCTTTTCCAAGTGTCTCTCTAGCCCACCCAGTTGACCAACTATCCTCCCGTCCTCACTCGAAATGGCATCAAAACGATCAGGACTTGGTATTTCCAAATCCTTTCGCAAGATGAAAGTCAAAATCATGGATAAACTTTCGTCCAAACCTCGTGCCGGGGTCCCTAGCACTTCAAACAACGTTGAACGAATCGAAGAGGTTGAAGACGAACCTGTGACCGCGGGGAGCCAAGGTACATCGTTGGCTGGGTTGGCTGGGACACTCAGTCACAAGAGTTCGCAAAGTATGTATTCTCAGCCGAGCCCCGTGGACGAACCGCAGCCCCTTGCCCTCGATGAGGCGACTCGCTCGCTGTTGCCTATTACTTTGCAAGGACGTGGCCCTGGCTTATCCGACGACACGAATTCTCCTCAGCCTCTTGAACGGCCCATCTCGCCCGTTCCTGCCGACCTTGGCCACGATCCCAGTGATGAGGACAGTTCGAAACCTGATGAAGACGAAACACAACTTACCGCAGAGGATCATGGTGTTGCGTTGTCTCCGAGTGACCCTGCTACAACCGGACTAGAACCTGCTGAATTATGCTCTCCAACTCAACCCCAGACCCCAGCTCTAAACCCACAACAGGATGCGCAGCTCGGTGATCAAGCTCAAACCCCAATGAGTCCTCTTGCGATTAATGAGGAGCTCGTCGTGGATGATCCAAATACAACTTTGCCGACCACCCCCGTTGGAGAAATTAAAAGTGGCGAAGTCGGCGCAGAACCCCAGGCGGTGATAGTGGAGGAACCGGTTTCGGGCCTAGCTGCGTGGACTGATACGCAACCCCCACCATCGTCCCTGTCAACCCAAACGAGATTGAGCACGTCATCCTCAACAGACGCATCGTCTCCCTCTTCGGATTTAGGCCAGGAAATGATTCTAAAGCTGCAAGAATTAGATGACTCCCCTCCCAAACCCAAGTCACCTCTCTTTTCTGGTTTACATCTCAGTCCTATCACCCAGAACGAACCTAACGACGCTTTGCCGGAGAATTCCGTTATCTTAGACTCGTCCTCCCAGTCCTTTCGGGCTCCTCTTTCGCAGCAGTCCCCTTCCACCACCACGACCCCGGAAGTCAAGCAAACGGAAACTGAAGTTGGACCTCAACAGGCTCATGTGACGGTTGGTATGGGTCAAATCGTCCAAGTTAACCGTGTCTCTCTAGATCCTGGCCCTCCATTCTTGTTTAGTTCAATTCCGAGTTCACCACCCGACATCCCCGGAGGTTATTTAGTCCAGTCACCGAAAGATGCGACAGGGAATGGAATTGCTGTTACCCAATCCGTCCTTTGGGGCCTGTTTGAGCCTACAACGAAATATTTGACGCCATTAATGCCACTCAGACTCAAAGACATGCCACCGGACCCAATGGGCAAAATTCTACTCTACCTCTCGTTGATTATATCCTCTGCTTTGGATCAACTCTTCCGTGTTTCGTGCAATTTGAATGCAAGATTTGGCCCTCTTTTAAAGCAGTATCTCATAATCGTTATCGGGGTGTTGATGTTTTGGAAGTGGATGGTCTTTGAATATACGCTGTTCCGTTGGGCTCTGGATTCACTCGAGGCTCACACTTAAATAATGTCTATCACGTATATATATGCTTTACGAAGGACTCGATGAGATTGCAATATAGAATTCTGATGATACGGTACTGTCCGCGATGAATACAGACGTTTTTTTTTTACCCGAGCCAACACTGGACGTACGAATGCGATTTCCTTCGAGTTTTATTTACTACTTTCACGACTCTTGTTAATCTGTATGTCATGTTCCCTTCACGTAATTAGAATTACATCAATCAAATGTCAGTTTTCGACGGATCAGTCGATGAGTGTTTCCAAACGAGATACGTGGCTTCACACCCGACGGAAGTCATTCTCCCTTGTCCCGTTATGAGATTCCCGTTGTACTTGAGCTCGGGACCGGGTGGACGGTCACGGTGAAGGTCGGAATCCAGGTCGATTGAAAGCCGTCATAATTAAAGTGGCGATGTCTGCTACGATTGTTGCGATCCGTCTGACCTCTCCCGAAAACCATCAGGCTTTTCTACGAAATCATGGCGATTAATTTGACAGTATATCAATAATTTCAGCACCACAAGGAGACTATAGCTACCACCCCTCGCAAACTTATAGTCGCATCAAGAGTTGCATGCTCGAGAGCAGCTCTCGGCGACATCCCGGAGTGCCAGGTACGCACTGAACAATATTGCGGTCCCGCTTTCCCGATGACCTTCAAGCTTCGAGGTCAAGATAGAGAGTCGATTGATTAAGGGTATCCATAATAGGGTATCCAGCCAACGAAGTGACAGACAAGAGTACAATCCTGTTGGACAAGAGAATTAAACCGACCGCTTTCGTTGACTTGCTTGTCTTTATCAGGATCAAATAACAAAACCACACAAGCGACGACAGTTTCGTTACCCGATCGCGTTCCCGTTGGCAAGGATCAGCCGGTTACTTTGTCTTTACAAAAGGCAGGAAAACAAGCCTTGTGAATGCGCCACATATTTTATTGAATGGTTGTTCTTGTTTCCAAGGTGTGTACGTCCTTCTATTGTCTATTCCCTCACGACCTACATGGGACACGGTTTCCTTCTAGCTACCTATGTTCTCTCTAAGGGCTCTTATTGCGACCGAATGATCTCGAGGCAAAGTTATAAGGAGCCTCATCGCTGAGAAGTCCACCATCAACATAACTTTCCAGCTAGTGTCCTCGAGAACCCTCTCTCTTCTGTTCATCCTTACGCACCTATCAACATAATCGACAACTTCACGCACATGGCTTTGACCGACCTTGGAAATGCCTTAGCTGGCCCGTCTGGCCCTTCCCTCCTCTTCGATAACTTTCATCCTGCCGCAGTTATGGGTGTGGCTCCGCTAGCCGGTGGTAACCCTCAAACGGCAGAGCAGCAGAATGAGGGTCGCTGGGCCATGGTGGAGATAGAAATCCCCGCAGATGCCCCCAAGTGGTTCATCAAACTCTTGAAGGACCAATGGAAGGACGAATACGCCGAATACCTGAAAACAGGAGCAAAGGACGTGCTAAAATTCAGGGATTGGGACAAAGCCAATGAAATCGAGGACTTCCCAACCCTGGCAGATGACATAGATGATAGCGATGCTCACACCAACGATCAGAACTCGTCTGAAAATCAAGACGATGGAAGTCTCCCACCAGACCCCGCGGCTTCACTTCTGATGTCGGGTTCCTCAACCACAGGACAACATTCTATTGACGATGGGGCAGACGTCGAAACCGCAAATGATACGAGCTCAGCTGGCCAACCTGTGGCGTCGACTTCAACAGTATTCCCTAACTCAGATGGTAAGAGACAGTTCTTTCCTATTTGGGTCACACTTATTGAACCGCTTCGTCTTGTAGGGACCCTTCCAGCGGCTGATCCTGCTCCAAGTTCACCCCCACCCCCGACACCACGCCCGGGAACAGTCTCCCTACCGAGTAGTACTACTAGTAGTCCCGTTGGCAGTACATTCCCAAACAACTACTCAGCTCCTGATCCTCAACTTCCACCTCCGGCCGGGCAATTTTACGGCGTCTCAAATTCTGGGCCTTTGTCTCCATTGGCTTCAGTCGGCCTTGGCACATTCTCCTCTCCGGACGTCTCTTTTTCGAGATCCCGCCTCTTTGGCGCCGGTCCCAGCTCCCCTGCATCATCTGGAAGTCGACCCAGATCTACAAAGCCGGCACGAAGTTCGTCCCTCAAGACAATTTTAAGCGAGGCACCTGCTTCCGTGCGCAGCAGAAGGAACATTGCCAGGTCGATCCTCCAATGGGATGCTGAACTCTTTGGAGGACGTGGCGCACTACCAGCCATTGTCATTCTGTTGATGTCTCTATTCTTCCCTGTCCTTCTCGCATTTGTCGTGTGGTATCTGCGTCTCATAGTGGAGATGATTGGCCTTGCTTGATACGATTCAGCTATACCGCAACGTCTGACGACAATACACGCAACGTACGACCTCATTTCCTGAAGTGTATATCATGTACACATGGACCTATACCACGGACTTATCATAACTTTTCACGTTGATGATATCACGACCACCACTTGTACTACTAGTAACAACTTGTAGTCATCAGATGTAATCTTCTCCGAGTCCTACCACTCCTCCCTGTCTGTACTGAATATATTAGATGCGCACGAACGAGACATGTCTAGCCACTTTACGTTCTAATGACTAAATGCACTGAACCTGTTAACATATCGCGAAGACCAGATAAATGGGATGATTCGGATGAAGACCCAAATGCGACGATCATCTTATAAGTAAGATCGCTTGTTTGCAATTTGTGACCGTATGGAACTGACCTCGACCCGGAGGTCAAAATTACATTCCCGATCGGCGAACTCGCGACCAATATGAATTTGGTGAACCACTGAGGCCCCAAGGTTGGAATTTTTATTTATGTCGATAGCACCTCGAGCTCAGTTTATCTTGCATGGGGTCATCATGTTCGAGCAACTCTATCGTGGAGAAGAACTTCGACGCCATGTGGGACTCTCGGTTCGTTACGCGTATCGGTCACACTTAATTTACAAAAGCTTCCGAGCTTCTTCACCCATGCTTCATTCCAGCTTGACGAACGGGAGCCAGGTGGAAGTAAGTACTAACCAGATGGGTTTCCATGAGCAGCAGCAAGTTTTCCTCAGACTCAGACTGGGTATGTACCAAACGTTTTCTCAACTTCGTTGTAAATACTACAGTGCACAGTGCTCATCGCCTAGTTTTATATAGTTCAAACTGCCCAAACCGTATAATTTCAATGGGTCTCGAGAGCAGTTTCCGTTAAAAGATAACGATATCGCGGGCCCTCGTGCAGATCACCCAATCTCGACTTCCAGTTAATCATAAATCGTAGCTTGATGCAGCCCTCAAGCGATTAGCCTTCGGTCATCTTTGATGGTATTCCCTTCCACACATTCATCGACCGCTGTGACCCAGCCCGTTATTGCTTCTTCATGGACTGGGTGGGCTGTCCACTGCGTCACGCGGTCGCATAGAATCGAAGATGGCATCCACCTTCAAGTCGACAGGACAGCTCACTCCACAACTCCTGGTAAGTGTTTTGGGTTTGCCAAGTACTTTCAATCTGAATATTAGATCACTACTAGTGTAATAGGCAGGTCGATATCACAATCTCCGAACAGATCTCGACAAGATTATCGTCAGCGCATCATATCTCAGTCGCGCCCTCGCTTCCTAGTAAGCCATCGCAAAATGCTCCTTCTTTTTCCCGTAATAGGGGGACCAGGTGGGTTTTTACCATGTTCCTTCTCACTGGAATCATATGACGAGCATTCGGAGAGTGTATCGGTAGGCGTAGACGGGTTCGCCTCTTGTGCAGAAGATGCTTCCCTGGGCATCCTCTCCCCGTCGGTGCTTTGACGACTCTCGGAGGGCGGTGCGTCTTGCCGATCGCTCTCCAAGGGATCGGTAGCACGAGATTTCCCCTTTACCTGAGGAGGAGCCATCTAAGAGCGCAATTTGATCAATTTATCCAGATATACAGCATATAACCTACTTGTTCGGAAGGTTGTACTGGGTCGCGGCCCCCGATGACGGGCCCCGGCTGTTCTGCGGCTTTAGAACTCAAAGTCTCTTCATGCGCTGTGGGCCCAGCCGTGAAATCGTCGGCGCCAACGAAGTAACCACGATCAATAGCCTTTGGGGTGGAAGTGCCACTTCCTGGCGATTGAAACCTGCCAAGGAAAGAACCTTGACCTTCGAGTGGCGTAAGTATTGATCAGAGGTTATTTTATTCTCCGAAGAAATAGAGATCTCACTCGAACCGGTCTGGACTGATTCCTTCGTTGGCGTCGCGAGTTCTTGTAGGTTTGGTTCAAATCGGGTCGATTTGATGGCCTTCTGGCCACCCATAGAGCGACTTCCATCGTCTATACCATCAGGTAAGTCTCGTGCTGTTATTAGGCGTGTTGATGTGCTTACTCGGCGCATCGTATTCAGCCAAATGTGCGCTATCACCTCCCAGATTATCCGAAAATCCGGCGCCTACGTGAACGGATCAGGACTCGCTAGATTGAACGAGAGAATTTGGCGTACTACGTTGCGCTCCCAAGTTCAGTTGGGCGCAATCGACCGGTTCTTCGATTGGGAGAATGTCGGTGGTGGCGGCCCTCTCTGCCGGGGAATGGGACACTGATTGACAGGGTCAAAAAAAAGAAATTAGACGAAAGCATCGAAACTCACGATCTTCCAAATTCGCAAACATACCAAGGTCATTATTCTGAAGCGGCTCTGCACTTGACCAACTTCCACGTGGTGAGATATCACCAATGCTCTCCCGTGTACTGCCCGTGGATCCGGTCTCTTCACTGACATGGAAGAAGGAACCATCAGAGGCAGACGCGTCTTCACCTGACGCCTGACTTCCGTTGATTTCTCGCTGTTGTATTCCCTCCTTTTCTTCAGCATCGGCGAAATCGTGAGTTACAATCTGGTGGATCCCCTTGCCCTCGCCGACCTCTTTGACCTCGTCCTCGTCTAGGTGTGGACCCGCTAGTGGAAAGGGTAAGCTTAGTACGATGGCAAGTTCTTGAACTTACGGAATTCTGAGATAGTCGGACCTAATACATACGCCCAAGCTAAGTCTCGAACTGTATGGATGGTATCATGGATTTGTTCAGGGGCTGGTAAATTTCCTTCGAGGATTTTCTTCGTCTTGTTCATCGTATCGGTGATAGTTGGTCCTTCTTCGTAAGGGTCTGGATAAGCACCAGGTAGGGATGGAGAAGACACGCAAGGAAGGTGTTCTCCGAGCGGTCCGTGCCACTCGCTTTCAGTGCCGGGTCTGTCGAAAGTCTTTGTAACCTGTACCTGATCAGCCCTTCCGTTCACACAAACAGCTTCTCCTCGAGGTATTCTCACCGCGTCATCGACTTCATCTTCTCCCCCCTTTTCTTCCGAGCTATAAACCCCAGCCTCAGATGGTGCATGAATCTCTTCCCATCCATTGTGCGACCAGGAAGAGCGAATAGGACCAGTACTTTTGTGAGTGGGTGTTGGAATTTCCATAGTGCGATGGTGGTTAGAATTAGGGATTTCTAACAAGGCCAGGTCGTCATCCCCTTGCTCGAAACTCCAGACAGTCTCCAGACTCCAGAGCACCACCAGGCGATGACGTCACAAGGAATGTCGGGCGGAAGGCTTTGGTCAACATACACAAACAACGACATGCCAAAAATGGAATTTTTAGTCTTGCGATCGTTCTTGACCTGGTAAATGCGCAGAAAACAGCCTCGTGCCCTATTTCGGCGGTAAGAATCGCTTTGATAATACGAAATGCAGTAAAGCAAACGTCAGTCCCTGATTTCCGAAATAATACCTCACAGTGCAACGGGGGAATGCTAACTGCGCGGCGGATAAGAGGTGCCAGTAATTCAATAAAAGCAATGACACTCGCGAGCGACATCAACACAGGTTCGACAGTGACGGATAGCTTCCGGTGTGGTTGATCTGTCGTCCTACCAGTCCACTCGGATCCCCTTCTCATCATCGACGACATGTTGTATCTAATTTTTCTTGTATTCTCAGGAACGGAAACCTCTGAGAAAACACGAGAATATAATAACGTCAGGACGACTATTTTGTTTTGCCCTGGCAGTGGTGTCTCGACATCCCAACGTTCTGTCAGGAACATATAGTTCACACCGTATAGTCACCTGTTCGATCGTATATAGTTAAAATGCGTTTCCTCTGTACAGCAATGGTTCTAAGTTTTCTAAAGGTACTTCCAACGGAGTAAACTATTTTCGAACAGACGGTTCAAAGGTCTCCCAGCGTCTAATGTATCAAGCTAAATGAACTCATAAAATCATGACGACGTTCCTTTGGGGCCGAGCATGAGGAACGGGGTGGCTTCCCTACCCCGTAATCATTCCTGAATGAAAGCAAATGTTTAAAACGAGGATCGAAGGATATATAAAAGCACCCACAGTGGGAATCAGGTGAACCCTATGATTTATTGCTATGGATTCATTCATGGAAGTATTCATCTGCTGCGCTCTATGTTTACCAGTGCCGTTGCACTTTACATGAGAAAGGACGGAAAGGGGTTGTCCATTCAATGGGAAAGACATGCGGGAGGACTTCGTATCGATGAACAGCCTGTTGTCACTGGCAGTATCACTATTGCGTGCTTGAATTGAACCCTTTCACGGCGGGCGAGGGTAGGTCATTCAGACGATGATCAGACCTGCCTGAAGTTGCGAAAGTACTTGATTGTTCAGCTCGACGAGTAGAATCCTCGGAAAAAGGGGAAACATGTCCATTAGCGGTTTGATCCTCTACGCAAAAACCTTAATCGTCATCCTCTCCAAGGTCATCCGCATCTGACTGCATATGGGTTGACTCTCCATCAGCAAGGGTGTCGTTGATGGTCCACAGATCGTTCACGAGGTCCTTCATCTCGTCAAGGTCGATGCCTATGCCATCCAGGTTCTTTGGGTGCTTGGCATACTCCTCCACAAACGCCGCATACTCCGCGAACAGGGCTGCAGTTCCAGAGTTGGTGTTAAGTGAGGAAATTATCTGGGCGTCGTGAGGCCCTGATGATGCCACATCCCCGCCTTGCGCACTCGGATTGGACGCCTGGAAGAAGGGCGGAAAAGAGGTGGGAATTGGATACGCAGGTGCATGAACCCTTGAAGGGAGGGAGATAAATATAGGAATATCGTCAGTGATGCTACGTAAAGTCTTCCGTGAAAGATGGGCACGTCACACCTTGAAACAAACACATCTTGCAGCGGTGAACTCTTTGACAATGCATTGTAAGCTGATAGATTAACAGATGACAATCCGCGTGTGACGTCCCGTCGAGTGAGTTGATGGCTTGAGGGCTGTCGTTCAAGCCTGAGCTCTATCCTAGTCTATACGGAGCCAAGGTGCCTACCTGCCCCAGATGATTCATTGTAAAATCATACAATCCACGCTCAATGTCCAGGGGTGTCGAGACGGGGAATACCCCCTCTAGGTGAGCAAAAGGCGTGGAACCACGCCAACTCAGCTGACCCGAGAAACTTGCGAGATCCTCTTGGGTCCCTCGTAACCTTCGAAGTAAACTTAGACGCTGTGGTTTCTTCCTATGTCAAAGAACATTCTCACCGAAGTGGAAGGGTGACTGTTTCGAGGTGTGCAGAAATTATGGCAGACACGTGATATGGGTTATCACACTATAAGGATAGATATGTTGAATGTAGTATGAATGTGAGAATAGAGAAGAGACTTACCTGTGGGTCGATCGTAGGACCCCAGGCGGTACGTGCCCAAGCCGATGAAGGCTGTATGGGAATACTCATTGAAGACAAGTCGTACAACGAGCGTAGATAGAGCGCATCGTCTACAATAGCCTTTTGCCCTTGAGGCTACGATATTTTTGTGAACAAACGAATAGATGTGGGAGTATGACTTACATCTCCGTCGGCATGCCGAGATATCTGTCGAGACAAGAAAGGTACGGCTAAACACGGAAGTTTGACAAATTCATCGCGAAAGCTTGTAAGGAGCGAGTACGTGAACGACCCAAAATTTGAGGTGTCATTCATGATGTGAATACCCTGTTTTTGGCTTATCGATGCGAAGCACATAAACGCCATGGAGTTAAGGATACCTGCGGGTTATCACATTCTTCGAGAAACAAGCGAAAGGCGCTGTCCATCAGAGCATAGTCCTTCATACAAGGTCAGTATGGAAGAACGGACAATTCCTTGCCACACTCGCCTCGTTATACCGGGAGAATAGTTCCTGTCCAGCTTTCCAGCCAACGACAGGACTTTCCCATTCCATGGGGTCGGGGATTTGTTGCGAAGTTCGGGGGATAAAGTCGACTTGACAAAAGTCCGACCAATGCCTGACCTTACCAACTGCGTGGGCAGCGACGGTAGGTTCTGCCGTCAATCCGGCAGGTGAAGGATCTTCGAGGGATTCTCCAGTGCGGTTCTGGAGCGAGCTAGGCGGGACAGGTGCTTGCTTGTACTCCAAGACCGAACCATTCCTGTGAATTATTCGTAAGTGAATATTATTTTTATGCACGAGTGAGAGCTTGACCAGAGCGATGACACCTCATCGCCATCGCCGACTTCTTCTGGGGCATACAACGCGGATGTCTTTGCGAGTGTTCCAAAATTTCCTGTGAATTTCATTGGCACTATAAGGCATGACCGAGGTTTTTCCTACGTTTGTGGTCTATGACAAGAACTCTGGGACAAAACGTTGGTATGCCCTGCCCAGAGTGATCAGCGCTTTAACGAAAGCGTTGGAAGGCAACTGACCGTTGGTGTTAGGCCCTCTCGGAACGATATGTCGTGCGAGGTAAGTGGGTCTTCGGCATTTTCCTCGAATGTAAAGTAACACTCCTGTGTGTTCCAAAAATGTGTACCGGTGTAGTTCGCCAGAGATCCGGCTTGGATGTATACAATCTCCTTCATATCAGAGCTACGCGACAGCAAGGTGAAGACGCAGGTAGAAACGTCCAAAATTCTCAATGTTCCGTCTTCAAAGGTGTCTTCCTTGCGGGTGGTTGTCGGTCTAGATTCAAGGCTTAGATTTCGAGGATTCCAAATGGTGCAAGAGACGATGTGTCTGGCCAAGCTTAACCAAGTGCCGGAGAAATCCGCGCTTGTTTGTCCACCAAACAAAGCGTCCACGTGAATCGCGCCTCAGGCTTATCTGCCTTGCTCCTTGTGCTCTTCTCACCCAGCGAGCGACACACAAGGACGCTCGTAACCTCGTTTAGCGTCTGCGTGTGCGCATAAACTAGGCGTCGGTAACTTTACTTCTATGTGGTCAGAAGCTGGGGTTCGTCCATCCACCACAAGTCCACCTTGGGACTGATTTTGAACCACAGGATCCCAAGGCCCGGTGATTTGACTTCCAAAGAGACTCCTGTGGAAAAACTCTTTGATCGTTAGCCATCCGATGGGTGGTCTCCTCTTGTTCGACTCGGACGCCGACGGACCGGCCAGTATGCTTGTTAGGCATGACGGACCGCTTCCAGGAAAGAGCAGTGCGGACGCAATGCGAGATTAGAATTTGATCGCGATCGAAGAGGAGATGAAAATAAGCTACGACTTCTTCGATGATCAATAACACTGATAAACGGCATTAGCTCCTTGTGCTAATCTCCTCATATCTCGGTAGTTTCTCGGGTACGTAGTTGGGTACGGGCATCGATGCTCTTGGCTCAGACCTTCTTTGGAATGCACTCTCTTTCTGTCTCCACATCAGGATATAAGCCCGTAGAAGCCCCGTGCCAAGACGTTCGATGCAATTGCAACAACCTTGACTGTTCTGTAGGCCCCGTCTCTTCACCTCGATGGGACTCGGAACGATATAGCCCCACCTTTCTTCACCGAAGTGAGCGCGATGAAGTCCCGTTTACAGGACCGGTATCCTCATCTTGGCGACCAACCATGATCAAAACTCAATAGTCAGACGACTAAGGTTGACAGGTAAAGCAGTCACCCGTTAATCATTGTCCCCAATAATCCTACATACATGTCCCAAAAATCGACAAAACAATATAAGTTAAGACGAAAAAAATGTGCCTTTTAAGAAATAAAGAAAAGTACGTCGTAAAAATGGTCGTGATATCAAAGTACAATACGGAAACTATTGAGGACTCGGCGATCCTCACTTGACAAAGGGGTATACGATGGCGGAGGATAAGGACTCGAAGGCGAGGCCAGCGACCCGCGTCGATGGTATGTTACTGAGGTTAGATTGTTCAGCGTGTCGATTGGTGGGAGGAGTATTCGTTGTTTATCCAGATTAAGCGAAAGCGGCATTGGTGGCCGAGGTGAAGGCAGGTGAGCGAGTTGTAACGACGACGAAGATGAGGATGCCGAAGAATGTGGGCTACCGGGTGTGGCTGCTTGATGGCGATAAATGGGGGACATTGGCGAATGGCCACGGTCGTCGTACAGCTCGCTTTCGTCGGAATAATATGAAAATCGATCGACCCGGGAGCTGAGCACTTTGCTGCTCAGGAAGATACCAGGTGTAACTCGAATATTCCGAAGGTACTCGTAGCTTTCAATTACTGGGAGGTGCACGTAGTCGTTACCCTGGATTGAGAAGACTGATTAGAAGAGACTCTGCGTCGAGGTGAGAGCGCACTCACGCGGAAGTAGGCGACGACATGCCATTTTCGGCTTTCGTTAGTGCCCGGCAAATGAACGGCCACCGAGTAAGTTTGTTTTGTAAGCCCATTTGGCTTTGAAGGACGGTCTTTCCTTCTTGTCGTCGGGGGCATTACGGCGGTGGGGTCTGATGCTCGTCGCGCTCTAATATCACGTTTAATATAGAGTTGATGCACGTTCTCTGTATTGCTCACCTTCTCGCAGCCTTGGCATCCTTTTCTTCCTGTGTGGTCTCGACCTTCTCTTCGTAGAAGAGGTAGTCTCCACGCATCCGACTTTGCGACCTAGCGTGCCCAGATGTTAGTACGTCATTTTTGAGTTTCATGGGAAAAGTTATTACCAGCGTCGGCCATCCGTCCACCTCAGTAATCCACCTTCGTCCTGGGCTTCTTCCCAGACGTACACATGTCCACTACGTAGCTCCTCCCTTTCACTTGCGAGTAGGCGTCGCTTTATCAGGGGTACCATGCCCAGTCGCACAGCTTCGAGTATGACGTGGGCGTCGTGCGCATCCCGGATATCTATCAACCAGTTAGTTCTCGATCCTCAGTAGACTGAATAGAATTATCGTACGGAGGGAAGGATGTGTGACGATACTGTTCTTCATTGTCATGGTTGAACGAGAGGTTGAGAAAGACATCGGGGAAAGGGATGAGTGCATGGGTTTTGGAGATGCATTTGGTATGCGTTTATATGTCAGGGGAGTAAGGGAGTGCGTGACGTCTGTACCCACACGTCTTCGGGAGTTTGACGGAGAGAAGGGATCGAGGCAAACCAACTAAGATCGAATCTAAACAGCGGCTCGATTCAGGTTCGATAATCCATTCAAGGCGTAAAGGTTCAACAGTCTGTCATCTTTCCAGAAGGGAGGCGGGCCGGGGACTTTATTGGGTCTAAACCAGATCAATGGTGCCGTAGGTCCATGGATGAAGTTTGGACGATAAGCATGTCGACCATTGTCATACGGAGGGCTTATTTTCGTTGATGCCGCCAGATCTGGTAAGCCTTTAGAAAGGAAAATATAATGGGGATAACTTCCCATCGTGGTGTAGTACAAATTAGCGACGGGTGGCAATCCAATGCGAACGTAATTGATTCTCACATAGGCTATACAACTCTGTGTATCAACTCTCAGGGGAAAACCTCGGGTGACCGAGGTTTTTCCCAAACATAGAAACCCTGTGTGAGCTTGTTTCTGTCAAGCATGGTGCAGTCGGAATGCTCTTCTGCTGAGCGAATCGAAGATCATACCAAATGGTTCTAGTGCAAATCGTTTGAACATCGCTCGACGACGGCCATTGCCAGCCTCAATACAGTGGAATAACCGCGATAGGTGCAGATCTAGAGTCGGTCTTAAGAAGTTTGACGCGCCCTTCCAGAAACGATCTGGCGATTCCCTTAGGCTAAAAATCTCCTCACTATCACACAGGAGAATGACATGCGTAACGTCAATCGATCCTGGTGTTAGGTCTTGGTGGGATGGTGCCGGGTCCTCTATGACGCCATTCAGCCCAACCCGTGTAAAGGGCCATCTCGCAAGGGAAGGATGCGTCGAAAGACGTATCAGGGTTGGTTATCACTCACCTATCTCCTACTTTCACGCGATGGACGCGTTTTATTATCTACCATAGTGACGTCAATGTTGTGTATAGCTGTTGTACTCCGTGCTTTATAGCGAACGAGAGGGAACGTTGTGATCAACATGTCCAGACCTGAGGCTGGGAATGAACTTTTGGATCTCCCTCTGAACCTGGCTTCCACGAATGCAATTTTTTTTGTTCTTGGGCTGTCGATTCCTACGCATTTTCTTGCAGCAACAAGCTATAGATATATGATGCGCCCCCTGACACTGAGAGTATTCAGGTCTTCATCAGTCACATAAATGGTCAATAAGCTTAATTTCCCACCTTGCTGGGTGCTTTCTGCCAAAATCGGAATCGCAACTTAGAGGTCGTTAGCCTGCCATTTTGGGACCCTTAATTTCGGAGGAGGGTAAAGAAACAGAGCCAAAATAGCCACCGCCACAGGCCGCACTACTGTCAGCAAGGCAAAGGCCCACTTGCATAGAAACAAACGCCTAGTCTTAAAAATGATCACATGGTTCGCGTCATGACGCCGTCGGTGCATTCTGCCTTCCTTTTGAGGAACTAACTGAATGAAAACCGACAGTAAATCAGAAGCCGAAAGCCTACGGCATCCCAGGAGCGGGTCTTCAATCTCCTGAAATGATCATAAATACTGCGGTATCTCGTAAGGCGTGCTCAACTCCTACCGTGGGACATCCGAACCTCTAATTTTGTTCCCTAGATACTTTTATCTCATGTGCAATCGTCATTGGTCCCACCTATAAATAAGAGTGAAGCCTGATTGCTTTGACAGGTTCTAAAATCTGGCATAGATGGTGAGTATAATATGAGTTCTATGATTGGCACCATGAGGGAATAAACTTGTGTTCGGACCTCGTCACAGCCAGGTGAAATTCCAGCGGGAATTAATCGATGTCGTGGGGTAAATGTCGTCACAGAAGGCAGGTCTAACCCAACTGATGCGCCCGTCGGCACCGGGTGGAGTCTATCATAGGTCTCCTAGATGCCGACATAAGTTACAACGAGTATCAGGGCGTCCCAATCGACGTAAGTCTGATAAAGTCGTCAGGAACCTTGAAGAAGGACGTTCCCCAGAATCGACAGCTTAAAAATAAGCCTGAGACGACGCCGATTGCTTCGTGAGGTCAGTACGTTCCTTGTCTCGGGGCCGAGGACTGACCGTACAAACATATCTCCCATTCAATATGAAGGTTGGTACACTCCTCAGTGCATCCCTCGTTGTTCTAGATAGAGCAATAGTCACTCTCCGGCAGGTACAAAACTGCCGCACCTAGATTCTGCGTCTGTAAGGTCAGTGACGCAATGTAGTAGATAGCATTTGTTCCTAAACGTTGGTTACCCTTGTCCGAATCGAGGAATCAGGGACGCACGATGAAAAGAGCCTTGACGCCATTGGACGGGGTCAATTGGAGAAAGTTTCTCTTGTTGTCACAATTGTGAATGATGCATATTCATGGCCATTCGAGGATCCAAGGTGCTTGATACAAAATCAAAACAACTCCATGGAAAACATGAATTAGCATCGGGAGATGACAGTGGCGCATGATTAGTATAACCCTTGCGGTTTGGTTCGTCGGTGGTTCAAACCTGATTCAATGGGTGTTAGAAGTGCCAAACAGCTTTACGAAAAACTGAGCGAACCACAAAGTATTTAGGGGAGGGGGTGAATGTAACCAGAAGAAGCAAAAAGAAATCCATCTGTCCAAGTTGGCTTGTCACGTGCGCTCACGGCACCGATGCAAAGCTCTCCTTCTCGCCTGCTGCCAAACGCAACAACAACCGATCCTGTCCTTTGTTCTCTTCGCTGATCGACTGTTAAGGCGCGTATGACAAAAAAAGCTGTCAGTAACTATGTATCTGAACGGAATGCTCCCAAAGACTGGACCCGACGTGCTTGTGGACGTTTACCAGTGCCGGTGGGACTCGTGATCAGTGCTGGCACACTTTTGTTCTATTTCTTGATGTTCAACCTATGGGGTAAAGAGGTCACCTCCCCACAATCTCCACGGAGGTGAGTGGGCTCATCTCTTGGATATTTTCCATTGAATGTATAAGTATGGCGGTGCCGATTGTCAAGTGGTAACGCTCAGTTTCTCGACTTGATATATTCATATCCGGTTTTCGCAGGAATTCATTACCCCGACCCGACCTAAATAAAGAGAGATGGAACGAAGCAATAAGCCAAGAGGTGTGCAGGTGCGTATGCATCCGCGTGATGGGCTGTCGGGAGCCGATGATAGACTCAAAGTCAACTCTGCATGATTACAATGTACTGATGGAGCGTAGATCCCTCTTAATCCCTCCTCTTGTTGCCTACCTCCTAATCGAAAGCCTAATTCGGTATGTTTCGTGTTTTCCTACCCCAACGTCATAACTTCCAAGCCTTCTTGATCGAACCTTATTGCGACGTGATCAAACCGAGCGTGTCTTCCGCTGTTCCTGATGTTACAGCCAACGGACCCTTGTTCGACAGGTTGAAGACAGTTTGCAGCGGACGTGCTTCTAAACGGCGATGGTCGGATGAACAACATTTCTCCCTAAATGTTCACCAACACTAAAATATAATCGACGCTGTCGCGGGGACCTCCAAGAATATACTATGGCTCGGCGCTGGTGTTCCGAATCCGCAATTCAAACCGAAAATATTGTAAGTACCGTGTCCTGAAAAGATTTTTCAACAGCCCCACAGGATTATCGTTGAAGCGTGGCGTTGTGGGGAGTGTAATTACAGCCTCATCTGATCGGTGCCGCATTGAAGCTAAAAAGAGTGCTATGATTACCACCCGCCGGACAGTTTCCTAACTTGTTTATTTTCGCAGTAGAACGCTCGCCGTGGGGAAACCACAAGACTTCGGACCTGCGCGAATATCCCGCGGGTTTCACCATCTCGTATACCCGCCGGCGGTTGCTTCAACCGTGTTACCAGTCAGTCGAATCCGTAACAACAGCCCGCTAAACCTTATCTTCGTCGGTCACTTGTTTCTTCCTATCGGCTGCCTTCGTTCTGGGTCGCTGTCGACCTTTGTCTCGCCTCTTCATGGTAGATTTTCGGGTTTTGACACCTGGGACAGTCGTGTATAATATTCCGAGGATGTGAGTACCAGCAATCGATTTTTTCTACTCGACTTGGCAATTATTAGGTGAAGCTATCAAATTTTAATCATCTGATAGCCCGACAATGCGTGCAACGACATCTCGAGTGAACGTTCTGGGCTTCATCCTCGGGTCCGACGGCTTGCTTGTTGCCTCGCCCATTCCCCCCACTCAGAAACACGGCATCGGGACGACCCAGCGCATTGGGTTACCTGACCTGTGGATAGTTTGTTCAATCTAACTATGTATGAAGGATAGGTATTTAAACCTTCCTCCCAAAGCAACTCAACACCCAGGATATTTCGACAAAAAAGGTGCTACTTTCCAACACCGAGTGAGAGGCATTTCCCCAATTCATTTCGTAAAGTATGTCCTAAATCTGACATAATTCAGATTTCCTCGATCTCAGTGGATTCTCCACGTCCAGCGCATAACCCAGGGAATAGAAGCTGTTGGGGATGATACTAACGAACCTAGCATTCTTCCAGCCCGACAGGCAGAATCTGCCTCAAGACCCCTGCGCATTTGCTGATGGAGGTAAAACAGAAAAACAGTTCATTAGGACACGATGTCGCGACAGTTCGTGGAAACACCAGAAGCTGCCTCCCCACGTCATTTATACTGCAATGTACGAAAGGTCATTCGTGTTCCCTATAGCGATACTCTTACCCACGACCTGTCCCAATATAAGGACTAGATCTTCGTCGATACACTGACCGGAGAACACAGTAAAACGGTGTTTGTGAGTTTGCTACCGTCGTAGGTTTCACGGTCAAGTCCGGTACCGAAGCCGACTCTCCAATACCGAAGCGATGGACCTCATCTAGAATTTATAGTGTGATTCTAGACTACAAAACAGTAAAATGAGAACAGTGGTAATACAACAGAACCAGCGGACGACCTGGAAACGGACTATATCACATCATCCTGACTTCGGATTCCCTGACTTTGGAACTGGATCGTTGTGAGCGTCATTCTGGATACTTGATACTCCTCCATTCGTTCGCTTAAACCACGAAGATTCTCAACCGCCCGAGTGGACTGGAGAGATAATGTCAGAATTGCCAACCAGACTCAATGAGTATATGTTACCGTTATGCAATAGATAGCCACAGCCCATCTGATTGTACTGTTATGAATATAGCCTATAAGGACGAATATGGTGCTCACGATGTCCCCATTTGTTTTAAGGGAGAGTTCGCCAGTACAACGAGGAAGACGAAATAGAGGATTTGGGCGACTAAGATACAGTAGTCAGTACCGGCAAGGGGCCCTAGGATGAACGACCTCACGGACTGTCCTGTGAACGAAGCCCCGAATTAGTTATAATTACTGATGTCAGCATGAAAGGCATACATGAGGAAGTAGAAGGCGCCATCGCGAAAGAACAGGTACATTGTTGGCATGATAGTACGAGCCTCAAAGATCGACTTGATCGACATGTTCTGGGACATGAACATAGTTCGTAGTGATTTAATGAATCTGAACAGGATCATGGCGAACAGCACAACTGGTACTGTCAGTAGCTGAACTTCTTGGACCTTACAAGTGAATGGACTTACAGCAAGCAACCAGGATACTCGTCCTGGGAGTGGTTAACAAACAGATAGGGTTATGAATGCAAGAAAATCTGACCATGACGCAAGGGAAAGGTCCAGTCCAGAGGGTATTGTATAAAGGCAACCTGGAATAGGAACGCCAACCGGACGTGGGATCACACTAACCTTACTGATGAGCAGCACTGCCAGAGTAATGCCCAGCTGGAAGAATTGTCATCGTTGTGAAGAAAGAAGTGACATTGAAGAATCGTACGGCGGAATAGCCTTGAAGAGAAGGGTAACGTCAGTGACCTTTCGAAGCATATATGACGGTACGCTCACTGAACCAAACCAAGGATGCAATGATGATAACTATATTGATCAGTGCGGGCGCTAATACGCGTCTTCGATGGAACTCACAAAGACGTTCCCACTTGTACAGTGCATTCAATCGTAAAAGCAGTAAAGCATCACCGACAATGGCTGATACCAGTGCAGTTGTGCTGGGAAGGGGTTTGGATCACGCCTGTGCCAGTGGGTGAAGAGGTTGGCATACATACATCGAATTGTACCAGAGCCAAGGTTTGCAACTGAAGCTAAAGGTGAGAAATCCGACCGATAGCAAGTAGTTGTTATCGGATACGTACAGCTGTCGAGATATAAGATTAGGATTCAGATGAAACTCAAACAACATACGTGCTCTGGGACGTTCGTACTCGTATCGACTGCATGGAGGGCCATGAGCGAAACTGGTAGCGGAAGAACTGACACAGACCAGCAATTTGCAGCCTACGGAGGTATAAGTTAAGATGAAGGGCAGGCAGAAATATCGGCCTACGTCAATGTGGTGAGGCTATTATACCGCATGATGAGGTAGAGCACTTTCGGGACGCCCCACGGGGATCTAAACAGATTGTGAGTTCGAGCACTTCAGCTTGGCTCTATCCTAACTTTCGCAGATAGAGCACCTAGGTAGGATACTTGATTAGTAGCACTGATGAAAGGATGAAAAGCCCTTACTTGGTTGTCAAAAGTCAAGAGAAAGTCGTAGACGATCCATGTCAATGCAGAGGCTGGAAATGTTCAGGCCTGAAGCTCTTCATCGTCATCTCGAACATACCTGACGCATAGTTCACCTCTTGAAAGCGCTCTAAGGTTGTGAATAAATGCTCTAAGGAAGACATTGAGAGGTCGAAGCCCGGGAATCTTCGACAGTGAGCCCTTTATAAGGTCGATTTTATCACTATTCCTGTCTGTTCTTTCCTCGTTTGCATCAACCTCCATCTTGATAGATAGATAACTCGGGGATTGATCATGACATCATGATGTTTGGGTGATGTCGAATCAAGGTGGTGACCAGCTGTGGGAATTGCAATGATGAAAATCGACTCCAAGAGTAGGCGAAGGAACTGACAGCGGCTGCCAGGTTTGCTCCATAGTCGTATGTTGCCACTTGGACAACTGACCTTCCTTCTGAAGTTGTGCATGGTGGTCGTGTCCTCTCCGATCACGGCTTCATCGACAAGATTCAACTCCACCTAGCCATCGGGATTGGGTAGAACATGAAGCTATTATTGGAGATCAGAACGTCGCAACGGGGGAGACGCGTTTGTCAAGGTTTTCTGGGAATGCCTCGGTGTATGCGGACTTCCGACTTCAATGTAGTCTCTTCGGAAACTTGCAGCCTCAGTCGGTAAAAATCTAGCACAATGTTCAGATGAAGAACAACACAACATCCCTACCGGATGTGGAGAGGCCTGGACTCCGAGTTTTGAGAGGCTTCAGGCGTAGTTGACCAAGAACGATCGCAGGGTACAAAATCTGCATTCGATTGCTCCTTCATAGAGGTGGTGGACGAAGAAAGAGAGGTCAAAACTCACTTCGGTTCGAGAGGCCCATGGCGGTAACTTCCGAACCCAACTTTGTGCTGGGTGCCGTGCAGCCGTAATGATAATGACCATGCATTGAAAGGTGATAGTAATACAACTAGCTAGTGTGGATAGGTGGTTGACAGAATGCGATTCTGATGTATAGCGAGTACAGGTAACTAACGGAGAAATAATATACTTGATGTCCGTGCATCCAAGAGGTAGTGGTAGTATTGATGAAGGGGATCCGTGTGATTGGAGGATAGAAAAGTATATGCAAGAGTGAGGGCGGATGATGGTGTGCCAAGAAAGGTTCGAGTCCGAGATGAAGTATCTGAAGAGAAAATGAAGGAACGAAAAACAGACAAACAGGAGTGTCGACGCCAACGTTGGAGTAACTATAGCGATGTGGGATCCGCTACGTCTGGCTTGAACCTGAGCCTTGCAACCAAGACCGTCTTCCAAGGAGCATCGGTCGGCACCGTCTTTGAGACCTTGAACGCAGAAAGGGGGGTTCCCGAGACAGGTTCATCGTAGATGGGGCCACCATGACGATCTTTAGGTGGATCCTTATCAACCTTGAAGGTACCCCAGTCGCTCCCAGGACGGGGTGCGGAATGGACACTGAAGAACGCTTTGCCGTCTCCATGGTTGTGGCTGACGAACAGGCCATAATCAGGCGTTGATAACGTTCCGATAACTAGAAGGAAAGGTTTCGTGATCAATAACATGAGAATTGCACGGGGAGGTAGAATAACCCACCCATGAACAGGTCTTCCTTTTGAATGTGGTGCGCATGACCATAGATGGACAAGATTTGGTCGACGTGCAGCTTGAACCACTTCTTGGGAGCCTCCAACTGTTCAACATATCGGTACATCGTTGATTCAGTGCATAGGAAGGCGGCCTTGTGTCCTGCCCTGAGCTGGAAGGAATACCTCCGTGCGACACTAGGCCTAAAGAAACGAGACATCGAAACGTCAGCCAAACAACCTCCAAAAGGTCAACGCAAAAACACATACGGTGCATGTCCAGCCTTCTTCGACGATGTCAAGAATCCCATGACGGTATCATACCCTCTCTGTGCGGCATTTCTCCTATCCTGTCTTTGACTCCCCGTATTGAAGTTACCATACCCCCGAACGCGAGGTAAAGCACTTGTCAAATCATTCTCAGACTCGTCCGGTCTGAACGAATTGAAAAGAGTGATGAACTTTCCGGCAGGCTTCGACAAGTACCCAACGTCACCAAGCTGGATAACAGAGGGATCCCAAAGCGGGAGAGTCACTAAGAAAAAAGAGGCGACGAATTAACAAAGACTTCTGGAACGCAAATGGAAAGGAAAACATACGGGAGGGATGGAATTCGTGAGACAGCAACAAGCGGTACCTCCTCTCATTCTTGATATCACTCATGACAGGATCTGTCGGCGGCGGGGATTCATAGCCATCCTGGTGAACATCGTGCCCATGTCCATGTATATGCGTATCATCTTCCGAAGATTGCGAGGTACTGCTTGTCCTGGTATTGACTTCCCTCCCCTTCCCTTTATCCTTCTTGCTTCCCCCATAAACCGTCGATCCATGTCCTTGATGAGAAGTACCCTCATCGTCTTCGTGGTCGTATATCGACGATCCCCTACTCGACATCGCAGCAGGATTATCAAAAACAGGTACCGGGAACTGAAGCGTGGGCACCCTATTCGAAGGTGTTGGCGTCGTGGGATCGTCCCAACGCATAAAGTCACTAGGACCGCCAGAATGCAAAGGACCAACAGTTCCCGACATAGAACCATGATACCCCGAAAGCCGCGGTGAACTAATATTCGGATGTGTCTGCTGCCTTCGATGCGTAAGTTCTGTAGGTCTCAACGAGTGCCTCCGCGACGGCGAGAATTGCTCTTGATCCGCTTGTGACTGCTGCTGCTCCATGTGCTGGATCATCTCCGCCCGGCCTGTTGTCTGGGGGTAACTGGACGACTGGAAGCTTAACTGGGACTGCGAAACCTCTGCTGCCGTTCGGTACGAGTCGTCCGTAGATGACCAAGAACCATGTCCGTCACCACCAGCCCCATATGATCCACCAGCCAAAATCCCAGCTGGTCCATCCTGAGGTGGCGTAGTTCCACTGGGCAACGGAATAGGCCTCATATCTGGTGAAGGTCTCGACCTCTTGGTAGGAATATCCTCTGCTAACCGCGAAATTGTGGCAGGATGAACGCCAGAAGTGGAGGTGGGGGTGCCAGCAGATGAAAGTGTTGTCGATGACGCAAGAGCAGGAGAGACTATGCTGGTGGGCTGTCCCTGAGTCGGTTCCTCAGGAATACGCCCAATACCTCTACGCAGCTGCTTGAGTTCCCTAACGATCTGCGAAAATGCAGGGCGACGGAAAGGATCCACGTCCCAGGAGCGATGAAAGAGTTCTCGAAGGGAAGGTGTTATGAAGGGCTGAATGTCAGGGATTGTAGGGCGACTGTTTTCCCCTAGAAAAAACATAAGCACGAGATCAAAACAAACCAGGTCTGAACTTACTCGTGATGATATGCCTCAAGGTTTCGTCATCCACATACGACCATGGAATCCGGCCGAACATGAGGACCTCAACACAGCAGATGGCGAATGAATAAACATCCATCTCCGTCGTCAACTGTTGATGACCGTACTCCATTAACAGCTCAGGTGCCTGCCACCTCAGCGTTCCATGGGATAGAGACTTGCCACTAAGCCTTGCAGCCTCGTTCTTCATCTCACTTTGGCCAAAGTCCGAGATGACGCAATGTATGCGATCGTCCACAAGGACATTAGCTGCCTATATGCGGAATCATCAGCAAACAGAACAAAAAGAAACGGTATAAAATGGATCACAGACCTTCAAATCTCCATGCAAAACACCCTGACTGTGCAAGTACTCCATCCCCTTCGCAATTTCATACATATACCTCAACAAATCCCATTCCTTCGGGATACCCGACGCACCAGCCCCACTCGACATACCACCCCTCTCTCTCCTTCCGCTATCAGGGAACTTCCAGCCATCCCAATTAGGATACGTCGACGTCGACGACGTTCTTCGTCCAGGACCATTCGCCGTGTTCCCAGAACCATTACCCGGCCCAGGTACCGATCCACTTCCCATCCCACCAAATCCCAAACCCACACCCGATTCAACAGGTGTCCCATTCCCTCCATCCCCAGCCCCACCAGGACTGTTCACAAAACTATTGGATCTCGAAATAATCGACGACCCAACGCCAACCATCTTAACCGCACTAGGCGGTTCCCCACTCGTCACAACCTTCTTCAACCATTCCACCAAACTCCCATTCTTCAAATACGGGCTCACAAAGAACCAAGGTGGATCCGAACTCGCACTACTCGCACCATAAAGCTCCAACACATTCCGGTGTCTCAACCCTCGCCAAATCTCCACCTCCCTAACGAAGAGCTTTTGAGGTGTAGTTTCCGCGAGAACTTTGATAGCGACAGTGTTGCCACGCCAAGTACCCCGGTATACATCAGAAAAGAAACCTAATCCAATGTGAAGGTCTCGATCGACTTCGTAGCGGGTGATAGTCCAGCTTGGTATGGCATCTGGAAGACCAAGTCCTCGAGACATTCGACGAAGTGCGTCAATACCCGTTTCCATAAACTCTTGATCTAGAGTATCGCGCTGGACAGGTGCAGGTTGGACCATAGCCGGTGGCTGGGGTGCAGGAGGTTGAACTTGCGCTTGTGCTTGTATAGCACCTTGTTGGGCGGAAGGTCGTCTTGAGAGGTGAGGTCCCGAACTAGCACTGGAACTTGAAGTCGCCGTGTCGCCGAACCCAAGACTCTCCGACCGTCGATGAGAGTTGTAAGGGTCTGCCACCCCATTGGCCACGTCCGCTAGAGGCGGTTGTTGCACATCCCCAGTCCTCGTAGAGAAGTATCCAGTCTGAATGGAAGCGTTGTCATTGCTCCGAACGCTCTGCCTCCGCCCAAGGCTATTGCTGGAGCTGCTCCCGCCACTCCCACTCCCACTCCCACTCCCACCAGACCCACTCGGCCCATCCCGCTCAACTTCACGTTCCAAAGCACGTTGAAGCGTTTTGATCGCCTCTGGCATCTCGTCCCGCTTGACTTGCAACACTTTCAGCATTTCAACATCGCTGTTGGTTTGCAACGCGGTTCTCATCAAGCTCCTGAGGTCTGCAGAATCGCGTGCTTGATCTAGCGAGTTCTGTAGCGAATACAGGTCCTTGAGAGTTGGGAGAACCTCGGACGGCTCGGAAGGAATCACGGGAACTGGCATAGTTATGGGTCCATAATCAACACTTCCTGGCTTGTTGGTGAAGTCTTGCCTGGGTACGATGAACGGAGCTTCTTCAAGAACGGGGTTGATGTATGCGGGAGGTGGTGTAGAAGGGTAATGTATAGGGTGTGTGGGGAGTGCAGGAGATATTCCAGTTTTTGCGGGATCTATGGGAGCAGGGGTTGGCGAACTCGTTACTATGACTGGAGACGATGGCTGCCCATGCTGCCCATGCATGCTGAGAATAGACTCGAGGAGTCGCTGGGTTTCGGCACGACGCTCTGCCTCCGCAACTGCGACTGCTTTGAGGATACGAACCTGAATCGAAACCTATAGCATAGGGATGTTGATCAGTCCAGTACGAGAAGAAAAGATATAACATACATTGAACATGGACAAAGCGTCACCCAATGACGTATCACATTCTCGAATTTGTCCGAGAATTTCGTCTCGCTTCAAATATCGCTTCAAGAATGGACGGTGGACCTGCTTTTGAAGGAACTGGTGAACCTGGGTAAATGCTCTAAAAACAAGTGAATTGAAGAAAACGCTTCAATAGCAGGCAGAAAGACCATACTCAGTGAGCTTTTGGATTGGTTGCGAAAGCTCCTCGGCAACCGTATCGCCCGCTTCGTAAACTTCTTGTCGGACCGATAGAAGGATATCGGCACACCGTTCCGTCAGCCGCAAACAAGCTAACCTGTTCGTCTGAAAGGCGGTGTCAATTCCAAGTGTGTGCCGGACTCAAGATAGATGACTTACGTCAACTTGTTCTACCGCATCCCAAATATTAAGCAAGGTCTTCGCAATGGCTTGTAGCCCAGGAACTGGTACAAAATCAAGCAATTCAATGCCGACGACCAAAGCTTCATGGACACCATCCACTGTCGTACCCAATACAGAACCCGCAGCTTTAGCAACACGCTATGGAGAGAGAAATCGTGGTTAGTGACTGTGACAAAGTGCAACGTGGCAAGAAAATGAAAATGAAAATTATGAAATCGAGCAGGTGTCGGCCATCAAAGGAACAAAGAAACGCCGGAGATCAAATACCCCACACTCCATGGCACTGACAAGTCAGAAGGATGCTTCGGTGGCAAGAAGATGAACTGCCGCGTTGTACAGTAATCCCAAGGATCTACACGTCAAAGTCCAATGGGAGCTATGAGGTGGCCAAGAAGGACCATAGATCGAATCATCGCCTAGCACAGGACAAATTGGAGTATAATGTAAACGAGATACACGACGCCTCCATGGGCGCTGCATAGCAATGAGGTAAAAATGAAAATACCACGACAAGAGTGAGGTAAAAGGCCACTCGGAGCAAGGCGTGGGGGTTGAGGGGGCTTGATCTCTCCATTTGGTAATCCAAGCCCACTTGACAGTGTAATCAAGAAAGAATAGATGCAAACAGGGAAGAACAGCGGGAGTAAACAGCAGGAGCTGGTGGAGCACGCGTCTCTTGCTCAGAGACGGGTACCTTGGGAAGGATGGGGCAGCCTCTTCCAGCGGAAAAAGGGCAAACACCATGTCCAAAATCCCAGCAAGAAAACGAAACGAAAAGAAAAAGTGAAGTAAAACCCACCTCTCTCGTTCTCTGCCAACTTTCAGTTTGCTCGTCGGGAACAGTCTTCTTTTTCCTGGGGGCATCCTTCCAAGGCCTGGATTCCTTCATACCCTCTGGTGAACCTCCCCACCACGAAGTAAGAGGACCATTCGGTGGTGTAGAGGACCCCGCGTTTTGGTCCTTCTCTGCAACGTCATCTTCCTCTTCGTCATAGCGAGCTGGCGATCTCGATCTTGAACGAAATAAACTCGAAGTGAATAATTCTAGATCGGCCCCACCAAAGGGAAACGAAGGAGAGGAACCGTGTCCTCTTGCGCGAGACCGACTTCGACTCCTGGATTGTGGAACCGCCGGACTGGAAGTGATCCTTGTCAGGTTAACGGCTGACACTGACGCTGTGGACATCAACCCTGGCCGAGGAGTTGTCGCCCCCGATCTTGAACTTGAGCGTGAATCAAGATCACCTCCAAGCGCAGTCCCGTTGGTCGACAAAGAAAACGACACGGTTGTAGTTGAGATCGAGTGACCTCTTGGTCTCAGTGGACCTGGAACGGGCACGGCGGGTGACACAGGTGGCTGATCAAGCGCAGGTAGCGATGCAGAAGGGATGGTTGGCGTCGATGATGCAGACGAAGGGTTGAGTGGTGAGGAAACGCGGGGTGTTGTTGAAGGGATTGATGCGGACGTCGAGGAAGACGATGACGGCGCCATTGAAGAAGGCGGGAATTAGATAGAGGAGGGCGGAATAACTGGTGGGGAGGAGGGCGCAACCTCGACTGACGTTTTATAACCGTGACGACGCTGCACAACTTGACACGTGGGAAAGCGATCAACCTTATATTGCATTATATTAGGTAATTTTGAATCCGTCACGGCGATCGAAAGTCTTTTTCCAAGCTTTTCCGAGGGCATTGGCAATTGCTGCATCCATCGACGTGAACAACATGACCTTGGGTTGTTCTCGTCTCCCAGGCAAAGGTGTCGCGCAAAGTAACTGGGTTGCTGGACGGAGCCGTACGCCATCGATTTCAATCGAGGTTGGAAGGGAGCGCAGTCCCACATCATCAAAACCGCATCCAAGACAAGGTAGAGAGTACCCGCAGCGATATCAGCGCTTACGTCGTCGAAGGGCGGAAGCCCGTACCTCCATTACAAACAAGGTTAACGCGAATGTAGGAAGTAACCCCACCAGCCGAAACGCTAGAACCACTCGCAGTGGGCTTGGTCGGGGATGCATGCGGGGGAGCAAGGGCAGTGGAACTGAGGCGGGGCAGCCCATGGTGTACGTATCCTCACAGCGACGTCTTCCGATGTGAATGACAAACTTTTTGCCAGAGCCGGCGACGTCGGTATCGATGCCACCCCAAAAATAGCTCAACTCGTTATAGACGCCCGTGCAATGGTTCATTACAAGCGCTCATCACCGTAGGTCCCAGATGAAGGAAAAAGCTAAAATAAAAGGCCCCTATTGCCCGAGGATCTCGTTTAGAAGCTGGTCACGAACCAGCTACGGATCACCGTCCTCGCTGTCTCGATTCAAATGTCCAGAATGAAACAAGTAAGAAATTGCCTTACCATTCCTCGCTCACAAAGATTTCCAGACTTGTTCACTACCAGGAACTCTCCTACGGGATCTTCGGAAAATGTGCGGTATTGCCTCCGTTTAACGGTATTTTAATATTCTACTAGTACTTTCCAAGGAATGGCGGTCCCGCATCCATGGTCAGTAAGGTACTCCTCTCCTGCCGAGTCATGACGGTTGCAACCTTTGTTAGCGAAAATCAGTTCCCCGCGAAATACCTCCCACAAACGCCGTGAAGTCCCGACGATGGCTGAGCGTCATGTTTCCGAGGTCTACACATTGGACGCTGATTCAAGGTTTGTAAATATGCTGACTTGTCGATATGTCGATATGCACAGTATCTGTCAAGTCACAATGATCGACAACCCTGCGCCTTGAGGCATCAGTCGCAGATCGCAGCTGCATACCTTGGTACCATTTCAACTATTCAGGCCAAGATTAAGGGTTGTCGATGTGTACAAGTAACACCTCTCGGTTACTCGACAAAACACTGCAATTGAAATTTAAACACGCTGCTGGGCGTGCCGAGCCACGACTCGACATCAACGCGTTTACAACCGTAACATCCGCGACTAGCTCTAAGTTTTAGGAATGCTATCGACATTTACTCACACGACCCGAACTAAAATACAAGCACAAGATCGATAGTTCCCCTTCGGATCGGCCCCACCTACCAGCCGTCTATTAAAGGCGCCCCAGTCCTGTTCGACGAGTACTATTACCACAGCATCTCATCACCACGCCCCACCGGTATTTCGAAGTCGTCAAAATATATCGCCGCGTCTTTCAGCGACCTCTAGGGTTCTAACGTACAGCGGTGGCTGCGCTCCTTGTAACACTCCTGATTCACAAATATCGCGCTCGTTGTGTCTGACTATTTTTGAATGCCCCAGTATACATATCATATCTTTATGATACCGGACAGCGACTACTACTGGACCGGAGACATAGACTATACACGGCACGATATGTGTTGTGGCGGCTGTCGAGGTGATCGAGGTGTGTAGGTATTTTACTTATATGTCCACGTATAATTATCATCACCGTCAGCGAATAACTAGTAGCATGTATGCTCTGACCTTATTATAAATCCGACGAAAGCAACACAACACCAAGAAAGGGGACCGAATAAAAATCTAAAAAGGCTGGGAAGCAAGCATCTCATCGACCCTCACGACAAGTTTATACTTCTCCACCACCTCAGCACGAAAATACCCCTTCAAACCCTGTGGACCTTTCTCCCTAATCAGCTCCTCCATAATCGGGTATGACACCGTATTATCCTTCTTCCACAATGCACAAACGAAACTTCTCTTCCTATCATAGACCAGCATATGTGAATCCAATTCACTATCCGGCAATGGAACTTGTATCTTGATGATAAGAGAATTCGGCGACGTGAAGTGGGATGAGCTGAAATGGTAATCCGGTGGAACATCATGTCGAACTCCAAGCCTGACACGGCCAGCTTCCCTCGGAATGAGGTTAGCCATGTCATAATTTGGAACAAAGGTCAAAACCTTCGACTCAGAAAGCGCCTTACACGTCTTCTTATGAGTCGACCAATGCTTTTCTACAATTCAAAAAACATCAGCTGATAGTCATGAACAAGCCAAACCAAGAAACTCGGAACATACTTTGACATTCTGCACCACAATACCGGGCAATCTGACATCTAGCACAATTCTTGAGTTTGACAGATTCACTCGACGTCGTCGAACATCCAGGCCAATCGCACTTCTTCCCAGTCCTAGGCGCTTCCTCTTCTCCCCTTCGCTTCCTCATCCATTTATCCGTCACAGCTACAATAGCCGGGCCGAACTTCGTGTATATCGAAATCGGCGAAATCCCGTCTGCCTCCTTAATATCCACTTGCGCACCGAACTCCATCAACAACTCAGTACCCGCCACATTCCCTCGTGTCATGGCACTGAATAATGTAACCTCTCCATAACGGTTTTGGTGGTTAACATCCGCACCCGACTCTAAAAGAGTTCTGACGAATGGAATCACGTTAACTCGACTCTCTGTGCTGAAACAGTGCTGTAACGCAGTTAAACCTCCAATATCAGGTATGTCGAGTGGGAGGTTGAAACGAGATATAAGATATTTGAGCATTTCGTGGTGCTTTTGTCTGCTTGGGTCCGTGACGCGTTCGGCACCATATATAATCAGAGTGGCGTAACTCAGTTTGAATGGAGTGAACGTTTCAGAAAAGTTGGGAGTTGGTCCATTTTCTATAGTCTTCAAAAGCGTAAACGGCCAAGTTCCAAACTGGCGAACTCAAATTGAACAGACTGGAACATACATCTTTCACCTGGTCAAGCGCGCCCAGGACACACCACATCGCCAAGGTTGGTAGGCGATTAACCTCGAATTTTTGGAATTCTAAACCGACACGTTCATGCCTTAAACACGTCCCAAAGAACCAAGCCACTCACGAGCACTCACGTTCAGAATACATTGTCCTCATCTCTTGTCCGCCTGACCAGCAACGGAGATATCCCGGCTTCTTTGCGAGTTCGGCGAACCTCGGGGAGACTTGAAGCCCACCATCGTATTTTGACGCGTTAACTGAGGACATAGCAAGTACGGTAGATGTGAAAGAAACAGAATAGGCGACAGTTGGAGATGAAAAACGCGTCCAAAACCAACTTCAAACGCGTGGCGATGGAATGCCCGGCAAATAACGCAGTCGCCGGCAGAGCTTTTGGAGCATTGCCGATTGTGGGTCCCTGGACCAACGAGTGGCCTACTGGATATCATTGAAGAACGTGAAGATACAGTAATGGACACAAGTCGATAAAGCAGAATGTATTCACTTTACTAAGGTCGAAATTTGTTCTCACGGTCTTTGGACACAGACGAACTTGTAACAACATCTATGGTACATCCCTATCTTAAAACCAAAGACGACAAAAAAATACCGGGAACCAGTCTAGAAAGGTTGAGGAGCGAGCATCTCCTCAACCCTAACAAGGAGCTTATCCTTCTCCACCACTTCAGCACGAAAATACCCTTTCAAACCTCCTGGACCCTTCTCCTTGATGAGTTTCTCCATAATTGGGTACGATACCATGTTATCCATCTTCCACAATGTGCAAATAAAGCTTCTCTTCTTGTCATATACGAGCATATGCGAATCCAACCCATTGCCCCCCACTGGAACCTGAATCTTGATGATAAGATCGTCCGACGGAGCCGTGAATCGGGCTGCTCGGAAGTGGGAAGATGGTGGGAGATCATGTCGAACACCCATTGCTACACGGGCATATTCATTTGGAATGACATTCACCTTCTTATCCCCCACTTCATAACGTGGAACAAAGGTCAAGACAGCAGACTCGGAAAGCGCCTTGCACGTTTTCTTATGAGTTGGCCAATGTTTTTCTATGAAGTCAATCAGCAATCCAGTCGATGAACCACCATGAACGAGAAGCTTCAAACATACTCTGACATTCCGCACCGCAATAACGTGCGATTTTACATCTAGCACAATTCTTGAGCTTGATGTCATCGCTCGGTGGTGTCAAACAATTAGGCCAGTCACATTTCTTCCCAGTCCTTGGAGCTTCTTCCTCTCCACGTCGCTTCCTCATCCATTTATCCATTGCAGCCGCAACCCCCGGTCCAAAATTGGCATACAACGCACTCGGAGGAACCCCCTCTGCTTCCGGAATATCCACTCGTGCACCAAATTCCATCAACAACTCAACTCCTTCCACATTCCCATGTAACATCGCACTCCATAGCGGAACCTCTCCATACCGATTTTGTTGATTGATATTCGCACCGGATTCTAGAAGAGTTCTAGCAAGTGGAATGACACCAATCCGGCTGGCCGTGCTAAAGCAATGCTCTAGTGCAGCTAAACCCGCGATGTCGGGAATATCGAGGGGGAGGTTGAAGTTGGAGATGAGGTATTTCAATAGACCATGGTGCTTTTGTCGAATCGGGTTAGTGACGCGTTGGGCACCATAGATAATCAAAGTCGCATAACTCAGTTTGTAGGGAGTGAAGGTTTCCGCGAAATTAATGGTTGGTCCATACTCGATCAACTTATCATAAAAGTGCGCGTCAACAGCCTGAAGGTATTGAGATTGAAGCTGAACATACATACATACCTCTTTCATCTCCTCGAGCGCGCCATCAACACACATCGCCGCTGAAATGGGTAAGCGGAGAACATTGAAAGTCTCCCATTCTATATCGACACAGTAGTTCCAGCCAGACCATACATCTTGACGAGCACAACCACTCACGTTTGCGGTACAGCGTTCTCATCTCATGTCCACCAGAGAAGTTTCGGAGGAATCCTGGCCTTTTAGCAAGTTCGGCGAACCTGGGCGAGACTTGAAGTCCCCCATCGAACTCAGATGTATCGGCGGGGGTGGCCATATAGTCTCATGGAAATGGGAGATGGGGAATGGTGGGAAAGGTTGCTGCCTCGGCAAACAGTTTACTTTCCGGCGGGCACGCTTGACATTTGAACACCATTGGAACACCGGTGAGGGATCCAGGCCCCAGGGTATGGCAAGTTAAGATACGGTATAATTATGTACAGGATGTGATATCGATGCAAAGAGGAGAATAAGAACAGGATAACTGACTTTTTTTGGGGGTGCCTCACCCAGCCCTTTGCCACCATCTGGATGGAGGCTTCGTTTTCACTGGCATGGGCCTCATCTTATCTGCGACGACGTTCGAATGATCGTTGAGGATATGATGAATAATAGCATTCTCGTCGTTTGCATAATCCATGCATTCAGAACATATTAAGCTGAGATTCGGTTGGTTAACTGTCAAAGTGAGATTACAAGACGACATACGACAGACAATCACGAGTGTGACACTGAACTAGAGCTAAGCAGGAGAAGTACAACAACGGAGATGGAACATACTGGGATGATGTGAGGGTAGTCGTACTTTCGTCGGACCTGTTGAGTGCACCCTGTACCGGCGATTTTGAATTAAGGACAACGAATAAGAGGAAAGATCGTACCAGGACAGTACGCTTCTTCTGAAGGACTTGGAAACTGACCCATGGTATTCCCGTTCCCGGGCAACAATATACCTTGACGCAGGAGTCCACTTGGTCGACACGAAGTGCACAAGTCGATTTCTAGATTCACATCAGAGTCTTCGTCTCGAATCAGAATATGCTGATCACGTTTGCATCTAAAACACATGAATTTGGTTCCGACGACAGCTATTTAAAGAATAACAAACTTTGAACATGGAATCTTCTGACAAGTGCGTTGCATTGCAAGCTTGAATGCGAGTTCTTCCGTATGCCAGATCGCCAATGTGTTTAGATGAGCCAGAGTAATATCTAGCAAGACCTGTTATCAGCCGCCACATTCATTAGCGAGTATGTATATATATCCACTTACAACTAGGGTTCTTCGACTTGGGCCATCGGACACACTCCGGACACATAATCGGGAACTCTTGTCGGGCTATCTTCGTTTCAACGTGCCGCTTAAGCTGTTCAAAATCGTGTCTGTGCCGGCAATTTTGCCACCCTTTCCAGACCTCCTTTCGTCTTAGCTTAGGTTTGAGGAGGGTCGCAGAATCCGAGGCTAAACAAAATTCAACTGGATATCCAGATATGCGGTGGATGAATGGACGAACCTGGGTACTTCGATAGACATGATAGCTGTGACTATTCGGGAATATGTATCTATAAGGTGTCGAGACCAAGATCTTCGGTACTCACCTTCGGCGAGCCACCTGTTTCACTGCGGGTTGTTCGTGTGGCGCAGCCACTGTTCTCTTGTTTCATATGTGAAAGCGTGTAATGCATCGTGAAACTGGTCGTAAAAGTGAGGTCACTCTGAGTAGGTCGTTAGTATAATGACATACCTTCATCGCGCTTTGCATTTATAGGGCAAAAACAATAGCAAGGCATTCGATGTCACATCGTGTTTCATGATGAGGGTGTATATTGTGTGCTATACGATTAATAGTGTGTTGGGAGATAAAGCTGTGATCGTGGTCATGACAGAGCTCATTGCGCATGACAACCATTATGCTCGATAGCTCGACGGGTCATGTTTTCTTGGTTCGCTAAGCAACCAACGATGACGACTTGCAGGCGCTGTTGTTCAGAGGATAAGGTCGACTGGTTCCTTATCCAC
>ML208406.1:56464-76842 GCA_004369065.1 Pluteus cervinus
TAGTGGGCGCTTGAGCGCTTAACGGGATGGAAGCCGGTGCTGACGGACCTCGAATCGGAGTTGTGGAGAACGGCAACGCCCTGGGGACACATGGAATATTTTATTCCGCGTTTACATAGATCGCTCTTGCCTTGTCTTGGTAACCATTGGTATCGACTTTGGGCGTCGAATAAAGAAGTACAGTATTATTGTACAGGAAGGACTACATGTAAAATAAGTTACGCCGAAGCGGGGGTTGGTATAATTACACTAGCTGTACATTTAGGAGAGATATCCTGTAAGTTAACGGACAGGTCGCTTTCGCCCTATGGCATAAGGCTTAACGCCCAGCAAGCCAAAAGTCCGACGATTCGAAAAGTGTCATTGCAATGTGCTTGAAAAAGAACACGGTCATATTTCCTACCGACTCGAGATTAGGCCCAACAAGATTGAGGGAGAATGGAAAACATACAGTACAATCCGGGGTATCCTTGATGTTGGAACAACCACTAAACGTGGGGGCGATTACTTCAATTTGAAGTTGACTTGAATCCTGATGACGACATCACCACGGTCACTTAGCTGGGCGCTAATTTGCATCGAATGGCTGGTACACACCTTCTCAGATACTTCCTCCGGACAACGCCTATCCCATTCTTGCTCCAACAACTTCAGCTTCTTCCCCTCGACTGTCTGATTCCGGACGGCAAACAGAGTTGTGAGGGTGCCATGTCCACGAGTCGCGACATCCATTGACGTCGCTATGTCTCTGGATGCTGCCAGCTTCCTACGCTTCTGTTGGATATCGAGAGAAAGGTGGTTGAAGGGTCTCCTCTGGATCTTCTGAGCGTATCTTCGTGTATTAAAAGAGAAGACTTCAGCGGCCCTCATGGTGGGTGAGGAAGAGAGCGAGGGTACAGAGGTTCAGCTCACAGGCTGGGGGACCAGTGGTGCTGTGTAGGTGAAAGGTTTTTGTCTGGACACATCGTCTTTAATAGTGAGGCGGTAGCTCAAGCGCATCAGGCAAGCATCCGTGGACGATATCTTGCCGCTGGTGTTACGCCTTCGTAAGCGGCCTGAATCCGCCGATGAGTCATCCGTCTGTCCGCGTCACCCATCATTTTGATGCGTATACTGCGGAGAGGAAGCGGTCACTGCCGATCGGCCAGGTAATCTTTTTTATTCATACCACTTTCACGAGTGCGTTCAACTCGGGAAGTTAGAGGCCTAGGACACCGAGAGGGACGTCTCAAGCCTCACGGTCTCACCAGCAAGTCTGGCTGCCAGGCAACTGCGTAGATCGGCTCCAATCCATCACAAATTTATGGGCGCAGCTCACACAGCGTAAGAAACAGCTATCTGCCTCGTTGTGCCCACACATTATCGGATTCAGAATCTTTCCATATCGATCGCGAGGCAGATACCAAATTGCGGTGTTATAATAGGTATTCACCCTGTCCTAAATCTGAGACTATAATCAGCGCTGACTTTGTGTCATCTCGGCTTGACTCACATTGACCTCTGAAGTTACTCGATGGGGATGGCGAGGGCGAATACAACTATTCCAAATCCATACGGCAACCAATATCCGATTAAATATCCTAACGTCCTGCAGTCCATCACGAGCCCAACAAGGTTACAGGTCACATATTATGAATGCACTATAGGTCCTGGCGCTGGTGGGATCACGCTTGTCCCGTTTGACTATGAGGATGACCAGGTGGCTGCCAATGCGTTGGCCATGGACCAAAGGAATCAAGTATCCTGAGACTTATTTCAACAAGAACAATACAAACAAGAAAGGATCTTCCTCACCTAAACTCGCCAGCGTCTGATGCTGCCTCATTTCCGGATGTTAAAGCATTATATATCACAAGGGGAACACCAGACTTGACGGCAGAGGTGATCCAAGTACCAACATGATGTCCCCGCAAAAACGTGTCACGTCCAGGGACTCTCTGCACCAGAAGGTTGACAGGAGTAAAGAGGTCGAGGGTAATCAAAACAGAGAGGGCACCTGTAGCACATGTTAAGATGATTGGGAAGATTGTGTCCTGGAGAGGTCGTTCTGGCAATGGCCATTGACCACGGCGACGCCACTCTTCTTCCAACAAGCGCAGCTTGTTCGCTTCGACTTTGCCCATTTTATAATACCAAATGAGCCAAGCGAGGGAAGTGGGACTGCCTGCGGCGACTGCGTTCGCTGCAGAAGTGAGCGGAGTCGGTACCATGGCCTGAGCGAACGACGTTTACGATAAATATTATTCGCAAGTCGGTAGTAGCTGTAGTCTGGCTGTGAGATCTTGGAAATGTAGTCCTCAGGACTGAAAGAGATGGCGTCTACGACCGTATCATGATCAGCCATGAGGGAAGGGGAGTCTTAGGGCCTTAGGTGGTGGTGGACCGGGAATGTCAGTGGCTTCAGTCTCCACGTACTTAAGGGCCTCGTAAGCACACTGCGCTTTCTCGATGAACGTCACAAACGCACAAATCCTGGGTGAAGAGCGGCAAGTGGCCACATTGTAGCAACGAGGCTCGGAGCGCTAGAATTAAAATCCTGATTCAGGCGCTGAAGAATAGGCATCAGACTTTTAAATATCACGACTTTTTAGATAAATTAAGGGAGAAAGTCGGAAAGTCGGGGTAGAAGCGGAAGGAGTGGCGAAGGAGCATTCAGAAATATGACGTAAAGAATTATACCAAAATCCAAACTGATCACAGAGCACGGCATGGTTGATTATCAGGAAAAAGGTGGAGGGTCCCGAGAGCGCAACACTTTGTCGACCCCTGTGTCCGGCTCGACGCACTACCTGTCGACTTTTTCTCGTTCAACCCTCCCGTCGAGTCGACAGGCCTTCCCTGTATGCCAGCTCTCAAACACAAACGGCTCTGAAAGGATTGTTCAAGATTGTTATCATAAACCGAAAGGAACCTTACTTTAGGTAGAACGATTTATTTTCTTCCCTTTCTTCTTCTCGCCGTGCTGTTCGACCACCTCAACCACCTTCGACAATTGCTTGATTGAATCTTCCGAGATATTGCAACGGTGTAAAGCTAACTTGCGAAGCTTGAACCCGCGTTTCATTCTCCCGGCTAAGACTGCCTGAACCTTTGACTTCAGGTCACGACCGTAGTGGATATCGTAGAGGGACAAATCCTTCAACGATTCAAATGGTGTGTATCTTCCGGATCCGCGGCCTTTTTGAGCCTCTGCGGAGGCAATCAAGTATTCAAGGAACGCTGATGAGGTCTGTTCTTTCAAAACGAAAAGGGTGTGAATGCGATGCCATGGGCTTTTACCCCAATCCAACGCGTCGAGAGGTGCATCTACTGTGAGAGATTCGATGTTGTCAAGAGGAAAAGCTTCAATACCCTCCAGCAATATCCGAAAAAGGTCCTGCTTCTTGAAGAGGCTTCGGAGTCGGACACATGGTTTCAAGTTCTCCTCAGCTTCCTCGAAGAGGAGCACTTCGGCATCCCTGTGCAGATTACTATCATCCCATACGAGCTTTGCGGTACGAAAAATCATGGAAGATGATTGAAGATGTCGACCGACTTGTTCCAACAATGGGGGTAACCAATCCATCGCGGAGTCTGGTACATATGACCTCGTAGATTTCATGGACAGGTCGATGGTGAATCGGGGGGCAAATGTCAACCAAGGAAGGAATTCGGTGATGTGGTTGGGGATATCGCGGATATTTATGTATTGCAATGTTGGCGTGATAGGGGACTCCCGGTTTGTTTGTTTCGGTGATGCTAATGCGCATGAGAGTTCAAGAGAAATTAACCTCGGCATCCCATCCAGAATGTTGAGTAACGTGTCCATGAAGATTGTATTGCCCTCGGAGATCGGCGCTAAACTGAGCTCTACGAGATTGCAAAGGCTGGATAACGATTCGGAGGGTTGGAATGGACACCATTCCAACCGAAGATACCGCAATGATTTAGGGAACAAAGCGGGAGTGGAAGATTTCCAGCTCCGAAGGTAGAGCTCCTCAAGAGGGAGGATTAGGTCTGACTTCTCGAGATGAGGAAAAAGGAAGGTCCAGCTCGGCTCATTGAGATAGAGGCTGTAGACACGGGGGAGGGCTGCGACGATCAACTTCTGCAATTCTTTCGTGTCCCACATTCCTTCCGTATTGTAGCCCACAGTGTCGAGAATGGATAGTGGGGCAGATCCAGAAAGCTTCATCATTTCCTCAGAGTACTTGAGGTTTTGGGTGAGGATGGTCGAATATAGTGATTTGGAACTGAAGGCGATGTTTCTCCAACGCTGAGAAACATGAGTAACTTTCATCCACTTTGGAAGTAATCCAGCGCGGCCGGCGCCGGGACCCTGGGTCAGGTATCCGCAGTAGAGGATTTGAACCCATTTGAAGATCTGGGTCATCACTTCTGGAGGTAGGCAGTGGATGAGTGAAAACGTATTGCGAGCAGACCGAAGAGATCTGATACGTTCCTGGAGGACCAGAATTTCGGCATCAATTTTATCTCGAGAATACTCGAGAATGTCATTGGCCATTGTCTAGTCTGTGATCTGTCGTGGTGGTGGTGACTCAGGAGAGTTGTTGACGCGATGTTGACGCGCCAAACTCCATCAGGTTACGTAACGGTGTGGTCACCGGTCCCGGGCCAGGCCTGTTACCGGGCCGGTATGCTAAATTTCAAGCAGCTAAAACACGAAGTGCCGATAAAAAAAATCTAGTGGCTAGTAAATCAGAATCAATGTTCACAAAGAGAAATGGTATAGTTTCTGGCCAATGTGTGCTGATGTTCAACCACAAAATGTTTCCGTTCCTCCATTAGCTCTTCCCTCAACTCCTTCGCTTCCGACAGGTCGATAGGGAACTCCTCAACCTGATTCACAACTCTATCCTGCAACTCCACCGGGAGTTTACTCAAAGCACTCTCTCGCAAGGCTTCCTTCCACCAGTCTCGTCTTTGACAAGGTACGTTTGCGGTTGAAATGATTCGGAGATGGGGGTCAACAAGGAAGAACGCCAAAATCTTCCTATGACCCGGGCGCGTTGGGTCAGCTAGTTGGAAGGGTTGGACTTGATGTTGTAGGATGTTCGGGAAGGTGACGACCCGGCCTTCAATGGCCTTGACGCTACCGAGCTCTTGAATCGATGACCCGTCTGGCTCAAGACCAAAAATGGGCTTCAACCAATCGTGGTCATTTTGCTCATACTTGAACTCGTCCACACTTTCGTTATTTGGGACTTGTCGGAAAGCTAGGGAGGTGGGGGTGATGTTGTCGTTGTCGTAATAATAAATTGCAGTCGCACATATGTGTTCGTTCTGAAAGTAAAATACGAAGTAGTGAGTATATGCGCGAGAATCACCAAAGAAACAATCAAAACCCACCAATTGACCTTCAACGTGCCACGTCCCGCCAGGATAATTGGGTTTTTCCGGCGTTAGGTGAATATTTGCAAGTTTCACAATCACTTGTAACCCTCGCGTCCCATAATCTCGCTTCAAATCAACCACCTGTTCGGGCTTCAACTCTCCCGACTTCCGTTGGTTTTGACGACGAAGTCCAACGGGGAAAGAAGGAGGTTCAAATTGTCCAGGTTCGGGTTGGACGATGACACGATTTCCGCGAATCCAATCGAAGATTCTCCTCTCATAGTCTTCATCGTTCTCATCTTCCACCTGAGGAGGTTCCTCTTCCGCTGGCTTGACAAAGTTCGGACTTTTGAAAGGAATCCGTCTGAATCCCCACGAACGGGCCCTGAGAGGGGTCAACGTTATATTCCAGAGTGGAAGGATGCGAGTGATGATATCTTCAATGAGTGTATAAAGTCGTGGATGCTGCTGTGGGTGTAAGTTGTTGATATAGCTCGTGATTCTGCAAACGTATTCGTCAATATATGCGTCAATATAATACGATAGAATCGTGTCCTCACCTGGCTCGATCTCCTGAGATGTCTACATCGCAGGGCAGCCACTGAAACTTTGGACTGAAAGGCTTTAGTCTTCGCTGACTATTCCACTGGACCTTTCCAACAAACAACTCCTGTTCTTGTGGAACCTGCACCTGAACACCTTCACCGCATTTCTGAATGAAATCCTCCAGCGACGTCAAGCCATCAGGTAAAACCTTCGACCTCCCATAAACAAGAGGGAAGAGCGACGGATGAACCAAGTCGAGGACTTGTTCATCACTTCCCGGATGCCAGTCACGAAGTCGTTCGGGGACCTCTTCCAGAGGTTTGACCGCCTCTTTGAGAGCTTCCTTCACGTCCTGAGGGATAATAGTATCCGATTTGACGACGTCCCCGTCGTACACGCTGACGGCACCAAAGTCCCTGAATGCGGGGAGTACAGCTTTGTACCTGAGTTCGTCGATACACCAGGCCATCATCTTTTCAGAAATGTCAAGGTCTGGCGCTTCCAGGGCTTCTTTCCTCCACTTCTTAGAAATCGTTCTGTTAAAAACCTGCAAATATGAGCGCCAAAGTACGAAGTGCACTAAAACCCACTTTTTCGTGCCACATAGGCTTCTCAGTGATCTCGCACATAATCCTCATCATTGCAATCTCTCTCGAAGTCAATAACGGTTGCCTGTTGACCTCGCGCATTAGCCTAACGGACCCATAGCTCAGCCAAAAAGGAGAAAGGTCACGTACAAAGCAATACCATCGTCCAAATCATTCGTGTTCAACGCGGTGGGGAACAAAGCTTCACCTTCTCCCAACGCCGGTTGGAACACATCTTGCCATTGTTCATTTTCATAGGCTTGGACAGTTGTGGCAGCGCGTGGAGTGAAGTTTAGAGGAAGCCCGAAGCCAGGAAGTTTGAACCTATCAACGGTACGTGATGCTTTCGAGGACGTCGCTGTGTCAGCCTCAGAGCCAGCGGTGGTAGGTGTTGAGCCAGTCATTCTCAGGTTCGCGACGCGTGGAAAATTGATGCGCCCAGCACCAATACCGTCGTTGTCCTCTTCTCTCTACGTGCTCATCACAAAATTCGTACAGCACAGAGAATTTTGCGAAATCGGATAGTAAGTGCCCTCCAGTTCCTTGGCACATTGAAAGAAAAACTCTGATGACTGTACAGGGCTTACATGGGATCCGGAAGCCACTGCGACAGTAGCTTCGACCATGGTTTTCTTGAAGGTAATTCGAGGCTTGTCGTACAGAATACGTCCTGAAAGTGGATGCAAATTGTTCACAAGTAGGCGATCTGATAAGCGGACCCTCCTGATCCTGGAGCCAGATAACTATCTTATCGATTCTGGAACGTTTACCTTTAAGTCAAGCCTCCAGGTCCGTGATCACTCCTTTGTTCGCTGCACAACGTTGCTGAAAGATTTCTTGCTCAGGCTTCCTGACGTCAACAATGTCAACAGTAGTACCTGTGCTTGTTTGACTAGTCTGAGAAAATACATGGACCGATAGCTCTAGGTTTGGGTTCGTCGCTCCGCAGTTGACTTGCCTACGCACAACCCATATTGATTGCAACCCATAGATGAAAGGACTTGACGAATTTGGTCACGTTTGCTCGAAGTCTTGAATGAATCCTAATGCTCAGAAGCTCTGTCTTGTCCGATCCATTCTGTTTCGCTAGGTCAGCCTTTTTTTGTTTTTCTTTCTTCTTCGTTCACGTTGTCCGCTTCATACCTTTGGATCATGTTGAGCGCAGCTCCTATCGAGCGGCCCCTCAAAATAGCCTGCGAGATTTATCCCGTTTATGCGTGAATGCCCTCTAACGCTTATGCGCTATGCCTAGGTCGTACCAATCCTTCGGACCACAGTATCTCTCCTGTCCCCACCCTTTGGCGTTGGCCTGGACTCAGTCGTCTCTCACCGCCGCATTCAATCCAGGTTCGCAATCTAGATGTCGTCGGTCGGTAGCACAGTCTCCAGATACAATATCTACCCACAACAATCACTCCCGGGCCTAAACCTTCTCCCTGGTCGATTGCCCTCTTTCATATCGTACACTTCACCCGTCTTAAAATCTTTCGGACCCGCATCCGACCTTCTTATGAACACCCTTCTCACAGTTTAAAACATACTCCGACTGATCTAGACCAATAAGATTCCCTCGATTTCGGCTTCTTCGTCCCATCCTGTCGTCGGCCGCCTTTCTCCCCACACCCACGACCGTCGGGTTCGTCGTCGAGCATCTAAAGTTCAACGATTGGCAGTAACTAGTACAAACCATCGACGTAAGTGGCTTCCTGTCTATCTCCATCCGTATGACATTGTTCTATATCGACCACATGTCCAACATTAGCACCTCAAGGCAAACTCGTCCACGCTAGCGAAGATCAAGGACCTAGTCGTCAAATTAGGGTAGACACCTGCCACAAAATAAAAGTGACAGAGAAATATTGACATGTAACGTCTGGTTGTAACGTGGGCTGTGGTACGAATCCCCTGGACACTGCTTCTCCGCAAATTGTGAATTCATCACCGACATATCTTACATTCTCCAGTGCACCAGCTGCTTTCAAACTTACGAGCTTCCTTTAGCCCATCCTTCCGGAATTCCTCTTACTGAGTTGTAAGGATCTCATCAAATTCGATCTACCATCCCGACCGGTTTATCCATTATGCGCCTAACACTCCGCCTATCGGTCTTGTTAGAATACTCGGCGCATAGCTCGCCTGACCTCACATCGCATCATGGGACGGTCCACAACTCCTTAAAGCCTCACCACAAATACCCCAACTTCACTACCCAGCACGGCGACATCTCGTATGACGTACCGGACGCCGCATCTGATATCCACTGGCGTTCACACTTTCGGTGTACCGTGCGTAAAACCTTCTATCTTGTACATCCTTGGCCCCTCTTTCATCCAAACCCACGAAAAGGCGACCCCCCGCAAAAATAACTCCCCTCCGCTGATCCAACACATAAATCCATATTGGAACTGGAACCGGGAGCAACTTTATAAATTATACTAGATGGTCCGCCGGTAGGCTATCCAACTTCAATCCTATTCTAGATCACTAAAATTAGACGGAAACCATTCCTCTATAATGAACAAAGGATGGTTACATTGCCTTTCGCTTTATTCTTATCAAGCTTTACTGGTGCGCAAATGGGACCTATACAGTTGCGTTTCCGTGAATTCTCCTTTGCGCTAACTATTCCCTCAGGTTATGGATGGAGCGGTACCGGCGTGCATCAAATCGCGACCACCAGACCATCCCGTAACCTAACTTACGCCACTTCGCCATAACCAGATGACCAGTTCACCCACGTCAGACCTCTGAATAGTGCCATATCGTGCCGGGGGTCAACGGAACAACATCTTCCATGTATTGTCCATCGAATAATAATAAAGCTAAGCCGAATACAAAGCGTACAGTCCCGAAATGTAATCGTCACGGTAAAAATACAAGTACATGATGGGTCACCAAAAATTGCAAGGTACGAAAACTATGCGGCCACTATTAGCTATTAAAAAGTTCGTTGCGATGAGCCCAAAGTAGAGGTACAACCGACCAGCTTGATCGTCCGGCAAACCAACCCACACCTTCTCCCGACCCAAGTCAACCCGCCCTCAGAACGGCTGGTCAGCCAAAACCTCCGAAATCTTGATAACCAACTCATCCTGAGACTTCAACTCCGCCGCAAAATACGCTTTCGCGCCTCCAGCTCCCTTCTCTCTAATCACCTTACACAACCTATCATAACTCGTCGGGTCATCAGACCACTGAGCAACACAAACCAAATCTCTCTTCTTGGTGTAGATCATTAAGTCACCGTGCCCAGCTGCAATTCCATTACCAGTCCATGGCACCTGGACTTTGATAATGAGACCTTTACCATCGCCCTTAACATTCTTGGGAATGTGGGCACTGCGGTGGTGCGCTTCAGGTGTGGGTGGTGTTGGAATCCCAAGAGCGGTTTGTGTAAGTCGTTGAACAGGCACCATATGACCTATATCTCTATATCGAGGTCGGAGAGTAACCGTCGTCGTTGGGCTAAACGATTGACACATTGGCTTATGTGCCTTCCAGTGCTTTCCTGTCAATGAAAACGAAATAGTTAGCATATATCCAACAAGCGGGACAAGATACAACAACAACGACCCACGCTGACATTCAACTGAACAATACCTCGCAACCTTACACCTCCCACAGTTCTTCAGTGGCTTATCCGTCGCACCACACTCCTCATAATCACATCGCTTCTGCGTCAACGGTGCCTCCTCCTCTCCATTCATTTTCTTCAACCACTTCCTAACCGTAGCCGTAATCTGCGGTCCACAACTCAAAAAAAACTTCATCGAAGTCAACCCATCCGCATCCGGAATATTCAAATCAGCCTTATACTCCATCAACAAATCCACCGCCCCTGTATGGCTATGTTGAAATGCACCATTCATCGCCGTCTCCCCGTAACGATTTTGGTGATTCACATTCGCTCCTGCTTCAAGTAAAGCCTTCGCAAGGTCCAATCGGAGTATTTGGTTTGCCGTTATATGGAATAGTGCAGTGTACCCAGCTATATCAGGAACGTCCACGTCCAACCCTCGCGAGATAAGTAGCTTCAATATCTCATGATGCTGCAACTTCGCTTCTGATGACGGGAGGAGCCTGACGCGTTGAGCCCCACCGACAAGCAGTGTCGCGTACCCAAATTTATAGGCCGTTTCGGTACCTGCGAGATCGGGTGCTTGACCACGGTCAAAGAACTATAAATGATCATGAATATATGCGAGAGAGAACACCTTTGATCGGTCGATGGAACCTGCCACTTACAGAGCGGACCTCGTCTAGAGCCCCATAGTAGCAAAGAAACCCAAAGTCAGAGAGTAAGTTCGCGTTCAATCTGAGGCTCCCTACATCGCAAGAATAAAATAGCGCATATACCCGACGAAATAAGGCGTACCCTCGCAATACAACCCTCGACATCGTTGCCCGCCCATCTGAAGGCTGATGAACCCAGGCTGGTTTAATAGTCTTCGCAGCTCATTAGATACGACCAGACCACCGTTGCTACTGAGATCCATGAGACTCTGATAACGGGGGATATGATAGCACGAGGAAGGGAAGATTCAAGGGCCAAAACTTTGTTTGGTATTGCTTTGAGCGGGCCACCACGGCCCGGGTTACGTAATATGGATGGTGTCACGTTTGTTCGTGGCTTTCGTTTCTACCCACCACAACCCAGCGATGTCGAGTGAAATGCTCGAGCAGGCTCGAGCGAAAATTGACGCCAAAATCCTGCAACTCCAGGAGCGCATTCGCTGTCTTCGCTCTTCTCGCAACGCCTTGTCCCTCATCCACGGCCTACCACATGAAGTTATGACCCAGATTTTCATGTGGCTTCAGATCTTCTATCGCGGATACGCCAGATTGGAAGATGGCGACTACAAACTCCTTCCACGGTGGACCAAGGTTACTCATGTATCTCAGCACTGGAGAAACATTGCTCGGAGCTCAAAAGCCCTTCACTCGACCATACTTACCCACAACCTCAAATATTCCAAAGAAGTTTTAAAGCTTTCTGGATCTGCCGCACTGTCACTTGTTGACAGTGTAGATTATCAAGTGAGCGGCAATTTATGGGATACTCAGGAGTTACAAGACTTGGTTATCGCAGCTCTTCCCCGTGTTCGCACTCTTTGGCTCAATCGTCGGAGTCCAGCCTTCCTTCTCCCTCTTCTCGAAAAATCAACCCTCGCTCTTGAAGACCTCTCCGTTCGAGAGTGGCACAGCTGTAGTCTCAAGATGTTTCCCAGTTCTTTGCGGTACCTCAGATTGACCTGGAGTTCATTCTCGTATGAATGGCTGTCTGGCCTTTCCAATATGGTGGAGCTCAGCCTCTTGGCAATTTCCCGCCAACCGCGTATAGCAGTGGATGCGCTGCTCAACATTCTGGACGGGATGCCACGGCTAATCTCTCTCGAACTCGTATCAATATTGAAACCGGCATCCACACAAACAAAACGAGTGTCCCCAGTTACACCAAGGCTACAATATCTCCAAATAGGCGATCTCGTTGACCGCATTGTTGAATTTATCCCTTGGTTGACCTTTTCACCGAGCTTTACAGTCGATATGGACCCGGATATCACCACGGACTCGATCAACTTGATGCAAATGCTTTTTGAACAAGTTGGTCGTCATCTCGCAGCATCTTCCATGGTCATACGCACGGTAAAAGACGTCTGTGATTATGATGACGATGAAGACAGCGATGACGATGATGAGGACCGAGCTATCAAGGTACTCTTCTCTGAGGGAGCCGGGGAGGATCCATGTTGTCGAATTGGGCCCATACCGTGGAACCAAACTCTCGCTCATCACTGGTTGAATCCTGAGACGTTTCCATCTGACAACCTTCAGTCTCTCACTATTCATACGCTGCTTTGGAGGGACAGCCCATTGCGTCACATTCCCGCCCTTCGACAGCTCGTCCTTCCAACAGAGAAATCCTCGTTAGGACTCCTTGGGTACTTGATTGAGTCTGCTGGGGCAGAAAAAGGACGCCAAGCTGGAGTGGACACGCCGTTTGAATCCTTAGAGGAGCTGTCACTCCACTATATCAATTACGGTCGTGATCTCAAGTCAAAGGTCCAAGCGGCCTTGACCAGGAGAATGAAACGGGGGTTCAAATTGCGGAAACTGACTTTCCATCGTTGCAATGTCTCCGAGGATTCCATCAAACAACTGTCGAAGGTGGTGGATGTGGTTGAACGACATGGCGAGAAGAAGAAGAAACGAAATCGTTACGCCTAATGTATGTTTCATCGCTGTGACTCTCAATCGTCATAACTTTTATGTCAACCGGTTTAGGATGGCGGCACGAAGATCCTCAACTAATCAGACTGAACGACCTTGTTGTTTTTCTTGACTGTAATACTTGTCACTCTGCCTGCCTTCCACTCTTCCTTCATGCATTCCTGTAATTTCTTCTTCGATTTCTCCCTCGATGCGGTTTTCCAATCCCCCGCTTCATTTGTATTAGCTCTCTCCGTACAACCCTTACTTATAAGCGAAGCCTCTGGTCCCATCTCTTTATTGAATTCAACAGATATAACTCCGAATCTTTGAGTGTTGCATACAAAGACTGTCAGAAATAACCTCGCCACAGGAAAATACAGGTCATGGAACTACAACACAAACACGAAGCCGAATACAAAAGAATAGAGTACCGAAAGCAATGGTCGCTATAAAAATACACTGAAATACCGAAACTACAAGATACAAAAGCCATCGGTCATTATTGGCTATTAAAAAAGTTCGTTATGATAAGCCCAGCAGGAAAGACATCCAAACCACCAGCTCACAGCCCACGGCCGGTGTAAACCAAAAAGAAGATCAACCCTCTCCGCCTTCCCTCACCTCAAGCCAAGCTCAAAACGGCTGATCAGCCAAAACTTCCGAAATCTTAATAACCAACTCATCTTTACTCTTCAACTCCGCCGCAAAATACGCTTTCGCACCCCCAGGTCCCTTCTCCTTAATAACCTTACACAACCTATCATAACTCATCGGATCATCAGACCTCTGAGCAAGACAAACCAAATCCCTCTTCTTCGTATAAATCAATAAATCACCGAACCCAGCTGCCATTCGACTACCCGTCCATGGGACTTGAACTTTGATGATGATACCTTTACCGTCTTCTCCTATCTTTTTGGGAATGTGGGCACCACGGAGGTGTGTCGCTGGGAGGGGTGGTGTTGGGATTCCAAGAGCGTTTCTAGTAAGTTGTTGAACGGGCATAATCGTACCCGTCTCTTTATATCGAGGTCGAACCGTCACTGTTGTCGCTGGGTTGAACGATTGACATATAGGCTTATGTGCCTTCCAATGTTTTCCTATCACCACAACCGAAACCATCAGCATATACCCAACAAAGGGGACAAAATAACGAAGACAAAGACCCACTCTGACATTCAACTGAACAATACCTCGCAACCTTACACCTCCCACAATTCTTCAGTGGCTTATCCATCACACCACACTCCTCATAATCACATCTCTTCTGCGTCAACGGTGCCTCCCCCTCTCCATTCATCTTCTTCAACCACTTCCTAACCGTAGCCGTAATCTGCGGTCCACAATTCAAAAAAAACTCCATCGAAGTCAACCCATCCGCATCTGGAATACTCAAATCCGCCTTCCACTCCATCAACAAATCCACCGCCTCCGGGTGATTATGTTGAAATGCACCATTCATCGCTGTCTCCCCATATCGATTTTGATGATCCACATTCGCCCCGGCTTCAAGTAAAGTCTTCGCCAGATCCAATCGAAGGATTTTGTTCGCCATCGTATGGAATAAGGCAGTGTACCCAGCTATATCAGGTACGTCCACATCTAACCCACGAGATATTAGAAACTTCAATATCTCGTTATGCTCGAGTTTCAATCCTGTTCCGGGCAGGACACTAACGCGTTGAGCACCACCGACGAGTAGTGTCGCGTACCCGAATTTATACGCTGTTTCAGTACCGGCGAGGTTAGGTACTTGACCCAAGTGAAATAGCTATACGCAACGACGAGTGATACCCCGAATGAGTTGACAGTTAGATAGAGAATACAAACTTGCCACTTACGACGCGAACATCGTCCAAGGCCCCATAATAACATGCTCTGCCAAAGTCGGAGAGTAACATCTCATCCAATTCAAGGCTCCCTTAAATCGCATGAATAAACCCAACGCATATACTTGAAAAAAGGAGATATACCGTCGCAATATAACGCTCGACTTCGCTGCCCGTTCATCTGGAGGCTGATGAACCCAGGCTGGTTTAGTAATCTCCGCAGCTCGTCAGATACAACAAGTCCCCCATTGTTACTGAGATCCATAGGCGTTCCAGCCGCAGAAGCCTTCACGACGCGGGACATGATAACGCAGACAAAGGAAAAGCTCAAAGGCCAGTGCGACGAGGTTTCATCTGAAAGGCAGATATGTTTGGTGTTGTTGGCTTCCCAAGCCTTTACCGTCCGGTCTAACCGGACCGCAAACAGGTGAATCGTTTGAACGCGAAAAGCGGGTCAAAGGACATGGAAGAGATTGAATAAAAGGATTACATAGAGATTATACATGTCGTACAGTACAGAATCAAGAGCTCATTCTTTGCTCGCGGATCGTCGATTGTGTTGAGGTCATGGTGGTTAGATCTTCCCCTTGATCCTTTCGCCTTCGAGAACATCCTCCTCATTCCTTGTAATCTTCCCCTGCAAAATCTTCGCTTCGCCTTTAATTTTGTCCATTACCGAAACCTTATGGGGTTGCTCGTGTTGTGCGCGACCGTGAGGCTGCTGAGCAGCTTGATGGTGCTTCTCCGCGTGATGCTCAGGGCCCGTACCTTGGCCGCCGTAGGCACCGAATATGTTTCCTTGAGTACCAGTTGCCCGAGAACTGCCGCCGTGACCATGAGATGCTGTTGTGCCAGTCACCGGAGCATGCGACCCGCCGTGAGACGATGCGTCAGTGCCGCCTATGATGGGTGCGTCCCGCCTCTCTTCTTTTGTGCCTTGTGGATGATGAGGATTGAGAGAAAGGAGTACCCAGGATCAACTAACCTGACGCCGGAATAGGTGGAACTGTTCGAGGAACACCTCCAGACGCACCATGAGTAGGGGGATAGCCCCCTTCCTCGGCTATAAAGATGAGTGAGAGCAGGACCGGAACGGCGGTGAAAGACCTTACTCGTGCGCGTCTGAGGTTTGACGGGATGCTCCGGTGCTTGGATAAACCCGGGAATCATGCCTTTGTCCTGGACGGCGGTCTTGCCATGTTCATGGGGTTGTTCTGCTCGAGGAGACGGTGCGGTTACGGATTCTGCGGATGTGTAAGGATAAGCATGGATGGAGTGGCGAACTTACCCTTTTCGCCTATGTTTTTGCGTTCCTCGGGTAGCAGCGCCACACCAGATTCATCTTTGGAACCAGGCAAAGCGCCAACGCCTTTCGTCTTGCCTAAGGAGTCGTCTGCACCTTCCTGAGAAGGCAAGGTCGCTATTACAATCGTCAGATGATGAACTGACTCTGAGTAGAAGAAAGTTTACGCGTTACATCGCTCTTCACAGCTCGCTTCTTCTCTTCAAGGCTTTGATCTGCCTTCTCTTGAGCGCGTTCGTCAGGGAGCCTCGCGACGCCTTCTTCATTGGGCGTGCCAGGTAGCGAACCGACACCGCCAGAAGGGCTTTTCTGCTCCTTGTGCTCGCGAACCGCTTTGTGAGGCTGAGGCTGAGCGATTTGTTGCTTAGTCGGATCTGAACCCGCTAAGATGGGGTTAGCATGATATAAACGGTGAGGGGAAAAGCCGCTGACGGAGGTATGACGCAACGGATTCGGGGACATATGGCTTCATCGCCTCTCCTGCATCATATAAGATTTGGGAGGTAGTGCCCAAAACGCCGCCAGAGCTAGTCCATGGCTGAGACGTACCGGTGTGACCAGTAGAAGGCGTCTGCTGAGCCTTCGCCCCCGTCTGAGAGGCTTGACCAGAGGTGAGGGGAATAGCGGTGTTTTGACCAGCTGAGGGGGTTTCGTGGGCTTTCGTCCCAGGGTGAGGGACTTGAGCAGAGGTGAGGGGGATAGCGTCGTGCTGGCCAGTCGAAGGCGTCTCTTGTGCCTTCGTTCCCGACTGAGGGAATTGAGCAGAGGTTACGGGAATATCGTTGTTCTGAGTGGAAGAAGTGTTGAATGACATGATGGTATGAGAATGAGAATCGTCCGAGGGGGTCGAAGGCATATATACGCTTTACAACTGGAACTTGGAGTTCGATGACGAGGGCAGGTAATCCATGATGTCATTTGTTAGAGGTGGGGACCCAAGCCAAACACTGGAACGCCAAGACACCGAATGGGGCGTCGTGATCGGGAGTTCAATTCCCAACAAAGCCATTCTTTTCTTCTGAACTTACCACCAGTGTCCGCACACCACCCAAAAGTCAAGATAGCGCCAGAGTAGCATCGCCGTCAACAATCACATTCATCAAGGACTTGAAGCCCGTCGAAGCCAGTGATGCTGTTATTGGTAACCATCTGTCCGGTACTCTTCGCTGCCTCGAGCTCGGGCTTCGATGGCCTGATTGGGATCAAGTCCTGTGAGTTGGACCTGTTGGAGAACAGATTGTACAATTACCTTGATACACATATGGCCAACTGAACTGACGCAGTTGATTGCCAGTTCGCACTTCGCAAGGCTCTGCGGACTGCTGTTGTAAGGCCCCCATCAGCGACTTGACAGACTGAGCTGAGTTGGTTTGCTGACATAATCGAGTTGGGCTGTGCCCGCGTCGTTGTGCACTTGACCCTTCACCAACCTGCACACCTCCCACCATCTGTCTCGTCATCGTCTCCGTCGTTGAGGGCGCGCTGGCCGCTCGTATGTGGCGATTTCATTGTATTCTGGACGCGTAACTCACTATCCGAGCAGCATGGACATCCTTCGCCGACAAGATACTGGAGGAGCTCCACCAGTTGATCCAAACGACCCTTTACCCCCAGATGGAGATCCTGTAGCACCTTCGGATCCATTAGGTGGCGTACGTTGAAATTTCCAACGTTTTCGAGCGCGTTTTGCTAACACTGATGCAGGATGGAGGTCCTATCCAGTCTGCCGACTCTCCTCCAGTCACCCGTCCACCCGACGACCCTGGTCAACCTGGCGACCCAACACCACCACCAGATTCCGTATTGATTACCCCTTCGTCGTAAGGTGTTATTAAACCACTCAAGTATATGGTATTCACGGCTGTCAAGGCCTTCACAATCTTTTCCGTCGTCCGTGTCCAGTTCAAGTGTCATCTCAACTCCAAGCTCAAGTTCAATTCAGCCATCATCTACTTTCTCTCGTTCGTCCTCAGTAGTATCGTCCTCTCCAATGTCACCCTTAACCTCTTCCTCCCCACCATCAGCTACACCACCGCCCTCACCACCGCCTTCGCCACCACCTTCATCACCGCCGCCAGATTCGGCTTCTAGCTCAACAGATCCTTCTGTATCCTTCACGTTCTTCACAACCGTGATTGATGGTCAGCTCACAACGGTACGTAAACTAGTTGCTTCGATCTACAGCATCCCGTAATCTTATTCGACACGCAGGTTTTTTCCCCGCTCCCCACTTCCTTATCAACTGCGGCCGCAAGTAGTAGCACTGGCGACCGAACGTCCATAATAGCTGGTACAACCTCTGCTGCTGTCTTCCTTCTCCTCGTCATCCTGGCCGGTCTCTTCCTATTCAAGCGCCGCAAGCTTCGTCAGCGTGAGGCTGCAAGAACTACGAGAGAGGTTAGAGGTCTTCTGGATGGGGACTATTTCGACGACGACGACGCCAATCACCACTTGCGATCTGCAAGTGGTGCCCCCTTGATGAATGTGTATCAGAGCAATTCAAGCCGCCCATCTATGCCAAGTCCATCTCATTCTCTGTCCCCTTCTTTCGACCCATACGCTCCCCAACAATCACCTGCGCCCTCACTGTTCAGAGCTCGCGCCTCCGACTCTGGGTCTATTTTCAGAGAAGATGTCTGGCCTCCACCAAACCAAACTCCATTCGTCGATCCGTTCATGGGAACATTGAAGCGGAATAGAGATGTCGATCTCGGTAGCATCGTGGATGAGGTTATGGGTCCGTCAACCTCCAATTTAAATTTACCGTTGATGTTGACGAACGATCCGGAAGGTGAACCTTCTACATCTACACCCCAAGCTCCAGCTCAACCTCAAGCTGCAAATATGCAAAATCGCTCGAACGTTGTCGCGAGCCCAAGTACGAGTGCGTTGCCCTTGTCTGCTTCGTTTGCTCGTGACCAACCCGCGGCCGTCGCTACAAGCAGCTCGTTGAATCCTTTTTCTTCGCCTGCTGACATGACTCAAGTTCCGACTACTACACAAACTACAACTTCACTTAATGTTCAACCATCATCTACAGTCCCTTCAGCTGTTTCTGTTTCTTTTTGTGTCCCTCCAGTTTCAGACGATCAACCGCCGACGGCGTCTGGACCTGCTGTATCTTCCGTATATTATCGCCCTCCTCAGTCATCAAGCTCTTCTATTGATACACGTTTGCCGCCTGGGGCTTCACCTCCCAATAGCCCTAAACCTCTTATGGGTGCACCCAGATCCAAGAGGAACATGTCGAAGAGCCCTCCACCAGGACCATCTTCGTCTGGTTCGCCCACAAGAATAAGACACGGGCACCTAAGATCGAGTTCGAATGGCAGTATAACTTCACCTCCTACATCACCTCCCACGGGTGCTCTTCCGCCTATACCTTCCGCACTTCCAGCGGCTTTAGCAGCTGCAGCTGCAGGGCTTGCTTCCAGTTCTCGACCAACAACAGTTCCACATTCAGCATCGGGGAGTCTTGACTATTTCAACCCATTTGTTGGGCTCACTCCGCTTTCTGCAAATACAAACACCTCAACTTCGGGTTCGGGTTCAATGTCGGGGTTGTCAATACCACCCCCGCCGTTGTCGGCGCCCCCAGTACCGGTATCTCATTCACCGGGACATCCTTCACTTTTTCCAAACCGACCACCTCCGCAACCTCATCCATCCCTGAGACCAGGCCATACCTCAACGCCTTCACATTCCCTTTCACAGCCTCCACCTTCAACAGCATATCAACCTACATCTGTAACATCTCCTGCAAATTCTCGACCTTCAACTAACTCATCAACACCCATGTCAACAACATCAACACCAGCATCATCAACCGTATCACTTGTACCAAGTTATCTTCCACCACCTCCATCACGTCGAGGAGCAACTCCACCGCCCAAATATGATTATGATCAAATGCCGGACTTACCACCGCCTAAAGCACCTGCGGGTATAATGGGCCTTGAACTAGGGCCTTTCGTGAGATCTGGGATCGGTACTGGTATAGATGGTAATGATACTATCGAAGGGGGTGGACTCGGGGGGAGGACTGGATTGGGAGGTGGATTGGGGTGGTTACCGATTGGGGCTACGGCTCCTATAAAACCTAGTCCTTTGGCTAGAGCCATATCTTCTGCGTCTACGTCGACTAGTGGAGGAGGAGATGTTAACGAAACGAGGTTGGGTAGGAGGGTTAGTCGGGGGCTTCCACCGATACCTCCTCCGCAGGGGCCGATTCCTATGCCACGTCGTAAGAATCCTGGTGTTGGAGTTGGGTTTGCGGGTGTTGGAGCTGGGTATATTGGGGGTGGTGGTGTTGGAGGTGGAGGTTATGCGGGTGCTGGTGTTAGTGGAGGTGTTAGTGGAGGAGCTGGTTATAGAGGTGGAGGAGGAATGGGAGTTGATGATGATGATATCCAGGAGGAGGGCAGTGACGAGTCAAGTACGTCGACTGATGCTTTTGAGGGTGGACACTTTGTTCGGTAGCATCTTGTGACGCTATTTTCTTTTTCGTTTGACTTTCTTGCTTTGCACGCTTATATATACCATACCTTGGTGTTTTTTCTTCTTGGG
>ML208406.1:77599-88180 GCA_004369065.1 Pluteus cervinus
TTGCATATACAGTTTGCTCGACGACCTTTGTTTTGTGTAGACGAAATTCTAACTTCGGCGTGCCTTGGATATCCTTTTGCTGACTCCCTTTATGGACATCTCAATCTCAGGTCGACGAACGGCAGTTGTCGCCATGCGCAGCCTGATATCGTCCGCTCCTCGTGTCTGCAACCGTTGGTTTATTATAATCTATACTAAAAATGCATTCCAGAATCATCGGACAAAGTGAACGCTGTCTCCTACAACCCCGCTTCTCTCCTCTCCCTTTGATTCGTCTGGTTCATTCCACCACTGTTGACGTATGTTTCTCATCTCATTCTCAGCTTCCACCACCATCTCGACGGCTTTCATACCAATCCCCAGGTACTTTCCTTACGGTGTCATCCAACTAAAGCCTTTCCGATGGAACAAAGTCGGGGACGTCATCCCGCACCAGGTGGGAGCGCCAAGTGCTAATAGGGACGCTACACCACACGCGGACACCGCGACGAACGGAACGGGAACGGTGTAAATCAAGGCGACTTTCTCTTCTCGGACTGTACAGTGGCAGATGAGCTCCGTGAACTGTCAAGTTTGACCGAGGAATATTTCAAGAAAAGAACACCGGGACTACCCTCAGAATGTTTAAGTAGTTTGCTCTCATTCAAGCATTCGCGGCGTCAACTACTCTTTTCTGTTGGGCTATAACATGTCCTCGCCAATACCTTTGGGAAAGTTGACCCTCGATAACGGCCTTGGAGCTTTACTTATCGGTGGACCGGTCGCAATGGTGTTCGTACCGCAACCTAGTGTTGCTTGCTCTTCTAACGTTGGGTTATAGACTCTGGGGCATTGCCTGCATACAAACCTACATATATTCTACTCAGAAATCCTCGGATGGACGAGCGTTCAAGGCAATGGTACATTTGCTCAAGTTTTGACGGGCAGTGTAAGTCTTCCGCTCATCGAGGAACTAGCGTTCCAAATCAATTTAATGTAGTAATCTGCCTCAGATCGCATTCCTTTTGTAATTCTTGTACACAATCACAGGAACTGGTTATCTCACTTTCCTGCCACAGTGTGTTGGATACTTTTGATTCTGTGCTGGTCTGCCATATTCTGTACTATTATATCATCAACAAGTACGCAAATCCCCTCGCATTACTGGTCCCAACCTGGTGTGTTGTTCTCCAATGGCTCATCCCTTTTCTTGTGCTCATGAATGCGCATTCGTGACCTCTGGCCTATCCTCCGTAGCGCATTCACACCGTGCAGGAGTTTTATCGTAAGACAGAGCCACCTGTCAGTGTCAATACAGAATTGACCCTGGTATGCATATACTACTCGTTTATAGGCTAAGGCTGCAGTCACGGTCAGTCCATGTCCAAGTCCTCCCCACGACGCCCCAGTTTGACGCGTACTTTATGATAGACTATCTCCGATTTTATAATCCGGACATGAGCCGTTTCTCAAGAACCAGAGATCTTCGCATGCGCTTATGCACCTGCCTATAGGATGTTTGCACATCGTGTGTACAAATGTGTGTCCAATTCAATTCTGCAGAATCATCTCCGAGACTTTGTTGCACCAGTCAGCAAACAGAATATATGTTTGACTACATGGATCGTAAGTTATCATTCCTATAATTAGTCCTCCATAAATTTCGGCCTGATGAACTGAATCGAGACGGTATTCTCACTGACAGGCTTTGGTAAGCTGGTCAGCTCATTTCCTTTCCGTATTGGCACTCATCCAACATCTTTGGTTTGGCAGCCTCTGGACTTGGTACGTCACGGGACGTCGTTCAGCCTAGACGGGAACTGACGGGTAGAGTAGTCGTCACAATCAAGGCGTACGTCGTTCGATTCCTATTCGCTTAAGTTGTCGCTCAAGTGACTCCAGAGACTCTAGATCTCTGGTGCGTCTACAAGATCTATCAGGAAAGCATGTTCAGAAAGCTAAGCCGATCCCTTGAATTCAGAAACTTGCATGTTTGAACTTTGCAACTGTGACACTGACCGGCCTGAGTATCGCAATTTCGTTGTGTTACCTCCTCCATCGATCTCGGACAGGCTTTCTCAGGTAAGCCCATGAAAGTAAGAGAGATTCGGATTAGGTTATTAACCCCTGATGTAGAACTGATTCAACAATTCGCGTGCTTATGGTGTATACTGTGAACACAGGCGGTATTGTGGCGTGAGTTGACATTATCGGGATAAAACTGACTTCATGAAACGTGTGGAACTCTTGCTGGCAGTCTTGGCGCATTGGTGATGCTTAGCCGACGTGACGATGCCTCAGAATTTCATCTATTATGGTAGGTCTAGCTTACCCCGCTGCTTGTGTGTCCGTTGATCATCTAAGAAACTGATAGCCATCCTTCTCGTCGTGAGCAAACGTTCGTCAACTGCCCAACCTGCCCTTAGGATGGTGGTTACTCACATCAAGATAGTGTATCTTGTAGCTAGGTAGGTCCAACGTCATCGCCTGATACAGAAGCCAGTTGAAATCAAGACGGGATGTGGTTTGAACGCTCGAGAAGCTCTCCAAGATAGATTCGATATGGGCGACCCCATATTTGTACAATCGCAATTCTCCCCAATGAATATTGGCCCGGACTCGAGTGCTCCGTGTTGACGAAATCGGTTAGTTTGTAAACTTCTGTTGCGTTGAACTAATCTGACCGTTGAGACAGGACGGGCATTCGTCGGGTACCGTTTTAACTTCCTCGCTAGTTGAGCCGTGGTGTACGTTTTGGGGGGCATTTGATCGACCAGTTTTGTCTCTTTTTCGAGTATTGTGGTAGCATCTTTCCTTCCTTCATGCTGAAATCCTGTTCACCACTTACCTGTTTACGATCAGTACGAAATTTAACGTCGACACGATTTGATGCAGGCTCCCTTCCTCTTGAATCGGCACACATCGCAACAAATTCCGACACTGATGTTGCCGTCGTCCACGTGGTCGAGGCTGTCCGTCCCTGAATTCAATTTCTCCAGGTTCTCCGCCCCACGCTGCTTGAGGAACATCAAGGCATAATGCCCCCGCATAGACCCTAGGCTCTGAGACCATATCACAGCACACTACATACCGTCGACAGCGGGCATGCACAATCAAGCACGTAAATCTCACAGGAATATGCGCCGGAATAGGCAAGTTTGAAATCATTTCAGGTACTCTAGCGCCTAATTCACGTTCAAGGCATTGCTCGTTGTTACAATGAGGCCCAGCAGCGCCAGGATTCGGTCTCATGACGAGAGATACTTCGGTATAAGGAAGGAACCCTGGGCGGATCCGGTTTGTTCTTCCCAGACAGCATCGTCATAGACTCATGCTATCAAGAAATTTAGATGGTATGTGCTTTTTCGATACCGGTGCGCGGCTGTGGGGTATGTGATAGATCGATAAGAGGTAAAATGCGCCCGAAAGGGACCTGAAGGTACAGGTTGCATGCTGCCTTAAAAGCGTCCTCGATTCGCATCACAGCGATCACCATCCCCACACCGTTTTTCCTTGAAGCATCCCCTCATGAAACCTCAAGAAGCCTTCAATTTCGACGCGACAGCATATGCCGCCAAGATCTCGAAACGGGACTATACCTATTACCGTCTGGCAGATAACATCTATCGTAAACGGCGTAAACTCGCAACCATCGCACCATCAGCACTCAGCACGGTAACAATTGCACTTGCTGCCCACCACCCGATGTCCCTCGTTGGACTTATTGTATGTATTCGAGAAGAACAAGTTCAGGAGAAGAAACTGTACTTGTTGGAACTTGAATGGCGTCGCCGTGGACAACCCCCTTTACCCCAACGACACGTTCAGGACACTCTTATTCCCGTCATCCTATCCTTCGCCACAGGCGCCCTTTCGTTCGTCATAAACGTGGACCTTGCTGCTCCCATCAGCCATCTGATGCAGCATATACCCGGATTTAATGACGTTTTTGGGGGATATTCCATAGGTGCCGCATATACATCCGCAGGTCAGCAAGGACTGGATTCTGCGGTGTCTAGCGCGATAAACTACGCGCAGAACGCTGCCGCTCAAGCTAGTTCTCAATATAAGTAAGAGACACTTTTTTCTCTCCTTCACACTTCGCCGATAGATTCTTAGGATACTTGATCAACCCCCGAATTACAATCCGCCGCCACCACGAGGACCTGGTTACCGCCCTCCTTACGGACCTAATTATGGACCTGCTCCCCCTTCCTTTCGTCCACCCCCTCCTCAGGGTCCTGGTTATAGACAACCTCCCGGTCCTCCCTATGGCTATAATAATCAAGGTCCTCCTCCCCCTCAACTTCGACCTTTCGTTCCCATTAATAATCGCGGTCCCACATTTGGGCCTTATCCCCCTTTTCCACCTCCCGCACCTCCTTACGGACCTAACAGCTTTCCCAATCAGGGTCCAGGTTACGGTCCAGGTTACGGTCCTGGCCAAGGACAGGTGTATCGGTAGAAAAGTCATTCTCGAGGGCGCTATTTTCCTCCATGTCCTCTGCTTATGCTAGACCACAAACCTCAACCAGCACTGCGGGACTCGCTCTTTGATCTCCAGAATATGTCAGGTAATCAGCGTCGCTGAACACGCCTTGGTCATGGTTATACCAATTAACTTTGGCACTGGATGAGTATCTATTGAGGGCAGACACATTATCTTTTTAGATACAACTTGTACTAAACCTCGACTAGCACATATAATTATATCCAGATTATATCTAGACGATCCTGATGGCACCACTGTAACGAGAAATGAGGTCGAACCGCGGCCTGGCGCCGCGGTGCATAAACAGCAGGCCTCAATTTCAAATGGCCTGGTCAATGAACAAGCGACAAGGTGTTGCGAGAATAGAGACGCTCCCGGAGTTCTAGAATTTTGGTGGCAATTTCCTCTCTCTCGCGCCTGCTCAAAAATTCCGCCCATGGATATCGATGCAAAGACGCGTAGCGCCTCAAGATAGGTTACGTAATCCGGGCCGTGTCCGGGCCACCCCCTGAGTGGTTACCAACAATTTTCTTTTTTTCGTTTGCCATCGTCACACAGGCATCCTTGACTCCGTCTGCATTATCATTTTCCGCGTCGTTTGAGTTCCTGCAACTAGAGCGCCGATGGACCTCCGCAGCAATGGTGGGCTAGTTGTATCGGACGAATTGCGAAGACTATTAAACCAGCCTGGGTTTATCAGCCTTCAGATGGAAGGGCAGCGGTGTCGAAAGTTATATTGCGATGGTATGTCTTATTTTGTCAGCCATATGCACTACTTTATTCATGCAATGTAGGAAGCCTCAAATTAGACCCAAGCTTACTCTCTGACTTTGGGAGATCTTGTTATTACGGGGCTCTGGATAATGTCCGCACGGTAAGTGGGAGCTTTGTTCCATCGACCTGTCAACTTATTGGAGATATCCGACGTTACTCATAGCTCTTGGACTGGGGTAAAATACCCAGTCTCTCTGGTACTGAAACGGCCTATAAATTTGGGTACGCGACACTGCTCGTCGGTGGTGCTCAACGCGTCAGGGGCCTCCCCGGAAAAGTCGTAAACTTGCAGCATAACGAGATATTAAAGCTGCTTATCTCGCGAGGGTTGGATGTGGACGTACCCGATATAGCCGGGTACACTGCCCTATTCCATGTAACATCGAACACAACACTGCGATTGGACCTCGCGAGGACGTTGCTCGAAGCCGGAGCAAAAGCGACCCATCAAAATCGATACGGGGAAACTGCGATGAACGGCGCATTTCAGCATAACCACCCCGAAGCGGTGGATCTGATGATGGAGTATAAGGCTGATCTGAATATTGTGGATGCGGATGGGTTGACTTCGGCGGAGTTTTCCTTGAAATGCGGACCGCAGATTACGGCTACGGTTAGGAAGTGGTTGAAGACGATAAATGGGGAGGAGGAGGCGCCGTTCACGCGGAAGAAATGTGATTTTGATGAGTGTGGTGCGACAGATAAACAGTTGAAGAATTGTGCGAGGTGTAAAGTGGCGAGGTACTGTTCTGTCGAGTGCCAAAGTGAGTTGTCGTTGTCGCCTTATTTTCTGGCTGTCTCGTTGGATATGTGCTGATGATTTTCCATTAAAACTGACAGGAAAACACTGGAAGGCACATAAACCAACGTGTCAATCATTTAATCCGTCCACAACAATTACGATTCGACCTCGTTATAAAGATCTGGGTACTATGATGCCCGCTCAACAGCTTGCACGAAAAGCCATAGGAATTCCAACCCCACCCGTCCCAGAAGCACACCACCGCAGTGCCCACATTCCCAAAAAGATTAAGGGCGAGGGAATCATCATCAAAGTCCAGGTTCCATGGACGGGTAGTCAAATGGCAGCTGGGTACGGTGATCTATTCATTTACACGAAGAAAAGGGATTTGGTTTGCGTTGCTCAGAGATCTGATGATCCGACGAGTTATGATAGGTTGTGTAAGGTGATTACGGAGAAGGGACCTGGAGGTGCGAAAGCATACTTTGCGGCAGAGTTGAAGAGTAAGGACGAGTTGGTTATCAAGATTTCGGAGGTTTTGGCGGACCAGCCGTTTTGAAGTTGGGTCGGTTTGAGTCGGGGGAGAAGGGGAAGGTTCGTTGAGCTGACGGTCAGGCTGATGGCTGCATATTTTAATTTGGAACTTATCTTAGCGAACCTTTTCATAGATAATAGTGGCCGCACCGTTTTCGTATCTTGAATTGTTGGTCTCCACGCGTCATTCCAGTGTATCTTTATATTGACGATGGCATTCTAGTCCTCTTTTGTATTCGGCTTAGTATCTACATAGATCCAAAGTACAGTTTATCCTATGCGATTTGGTGAGAACCTGTCATCTGGCCGTGGAGGTGACGGTATGGTCTGCTCTGTTTGCAGCAAATAGAACATGGAGATATGACTGTTGCGTCCTTCATCGAAACGGCAATCGAATACTGTAAGAAATTCCTTTGGTATTCTGTCGCTCGTGGGTATACCTAGCTGCTGTCTTATCTGGGAGCTTTGCATTTAGTTTAGCGGCTCCACTGCACGAACCGCCGAATCGAGTTGAAGGTAAAATAGTTATCAGTCCCCTAAGTATTATAGGGAGCCGCTACCGCGACATTGATAGCCCACGGCACGGTGAAGCTTGAGGAAAATAGTCGGAGAAACAGAGATATAGACACCGTGACGGTCCTTTGTTCGTTATCGAGAAAAACGTTCCGGATAATTTTAGGTTGAATCGATTTGAAGTGGATAGCCTACCGGCGGACCACTGGTATAACGTGGTTCCTGGTTCCGATACGGTTTTCTAGAGTCTGTGTCAAGAAGTTATTTTTGTGGGGAACAAACCCGGTCCGTGTCCCGTATGTGAAAGGTAAAAGAGGGGAAGGAGATACATTATGGAAGGTTTTACGCACGGCTAAAACAGAAGGGGGTGCGATTGAAGATGGTCGGGAGGCAGTAGGATGCGCAATAGGGCCGAATTTGGCAGTGAAGCCGGGGTATTTATGATTCAAGTTTGGAAAGGCTTACTGTAAAGAAGTTATTCCCCACCAGCTGAGAGGGGGAGAGATCAGGCGAACAGTTGATGGAAGTAGTATGACGAGAACAACAGCCACAACTGGACTGCTAGGAGCATAATGGATACTCCAGTTCGGCGAGGGTGGTTTAGGTTTGATGATAGGAGGTTCTAAAAAGCCAACGGCAGCTCGTGTGTTTTGAATCAGACACTCCGCTGGAAAATCTAAAAGGGCTAAAAATGTAACTCGTGAATTCACAGTATGTGGGGAAGGAGTGTCAAGGGGATTCGAACTACAACCCACGTTATGACCGGATGTTACATGTCAACATTTTAATGTCACTTTTATTTTGGCTGGCAGGTGTCCACCCTAATTTGAGGACTGGGTTATCGATCTTCGCTAGCGTGGACGAGTTTGCCTTGAGGTACTAATGCTGGAGGTGTGGTGGGTATTGAACGACGTCATTAAGATGGTTGTAGCTGTAGACAGCTAGCCACTTACATCGACGGTTCGTAAATAGTTGTTGAACGTTGAACTTTAGATCCTCGATGGCCCAGCCGACGTTCGTGGGTGTAGGTTGACGGCGGCCGACGGTGAGATGGGACGAAGAATGCAAAACTGAGGGAATTTTGTGCTCTGGATTGGTCGGATTATGCTTTAAATTGAGAGAAGCGTGTTTTGGGAATATGCGGACCCGAAAAAAATAATTGGGACCTCTGCTAAAGCAACGTGTGATGTAGGAGAAGCCAACAGACGAAGGAGAGGGCTTGTGATCGACTGTCGTGGGTAGGTTCAGTATCTGGCGGTCTCGATCATCGAAAGGGTCGGCGAGTACTGATTAGTGTGAACTATAACCACGTCGAAAGGAGTGATGGTGAGAGCCGGAAGAAGGACTGAGCTAGAGAGTGGGGGTTGGAAGCCATCTAGGCAGTCGTCACAAGCGCTTGGCTAAGGGTGGGTAGTGCTTCTCTCTTCGGGTATCCCGGAGGGCGCCCAGTCCATGCGACGCTTAGCGTCCAAAACCCTGGAGCGAATAATCCAAATAAGGAAGAAGGGCACACAGAACAGGACGCTTACAGCGGTATAGCAAAGTCAAATACGGACGTGAACAGCACAGCACAGATCAGACAACCAGAGCTCTTGCACATCGACGTTCAAACATTCAAATTTCCAAAAGAACGCGACCAGATATGCCGTTCAAACCTACAGGATTGTCGGGCATGTGAGTTGTCAGCAAAAGCCAGCTGCGGTGTTACGAAACCGCGCTTGAGCTTGTGGGTCCACGTACTCTGTTTTGAGATGGGTAAAACAAGCACCGGCTGTCGACAGTATTATCGATATCAGGAATCATGATCATGAACAAGAGAAAAATTTTCCGTGACATTTCCAGAAAACTTGGACGACATCGCGTACTCACGGACCTAGAGGCGGGAATCCGAGAGAATTCGACTCGGAGTTGAACGTCACATAATCGGAGTCACCTGGCTCAGAGAGCGTGGTTGCGAAAAAACCAGTCCTAGGTGGTGGTCAATGACGGCGTGAATTACCTAGGGATTATGACTACGACTTAAGACGAACATTGAGCGCTCTACTGTCGTTGTGATCATGAAGCAAGTTTGATTCTGACTGAAGTCAATTGTTGTGGCCTGTTGTTGTTGTGGCTGATTGATTTGGTGTCACGGACGCGTCGACCCTGCCATGGCTCTCTGCAGTTCGCTGCAAATCCTCACACATCGATCCGCTCTTAGAAGCCTACGCTGTGTTACCGACTGTCAAAGCACAAATGATATTCAGAAACACGCGAATAACACCACGTCACCAGAATACCCTACTGACAGAGAAAATACGGGACGACATCATTCAGAAATTCGAGTACATCAACGGCGCTTTGGAACCAACTGAACGTTTCAAGTTGGCCTGCTTTATCACTAGGTCACGGTCATCAACCGCACCAGGGACCGCAGCCAGCAACGCGGTGCAATAACTGTGGCAGTGAGTTCAATCTTCTTGCATGACAGGTCTAAGCATTAACCAACCTCAATGGGTTCAGGCTGGGGCACTGGGGATGCCGCCGTCGACGCAACTGACAGGGAGAGTGGCTATAAGCAAAGAACAGAACGGCGGAGGTCAGTCTCACTTACTATAAGCAAGAGCGAGAGCGAGAGAAAGTTTGAAGTTCATCTTTAGAGGATGTGCAATCAGGTAGGATCGACGAGCTGTTTTCACCTGGGGAATCGTTGAAAGATTTCTCGAGTACTTATAGGAAAGTTCCACCTTCTGCCAAGAACTCGATAGCGGCTATCCATTTTTATGACATATCAATACGTCGTACGCAACAGGTTAGAGAACTTACCCATACATTCCAGCCGAAGTCACTCCGACGACCCCCGCGCCCTAAACTTTGGAGATCGTGACCCCTCCGGGACTTTGGCCAACGTAAACGTTCCTGGATGGTAAAATGCACAGTGACTATCCAATGAAGGACCATCGCTGGCCATTGCCATTGCTGATCCTCAGTCCTTCACTGAATGGTGTGGAGGTGAAGTGAATGCTCTCAAATGGACTTCTAATTCATAGGTTCCCGTGATAGAACTGGTTCGCATCAACTGTCCCTAGTCACTCTATGCCGTGCCGATGTCGCGACAATCTGTTGAAGGGAAATCACGGGATCGCAAGTGGAACTGGAAGGCCGCCAAGGGCAGTCTATACGTCCATACCAGCTTCGTTTTTCAGGCTAGGATTCTGACCTGCGAGCATCTTCGGGTAAATCACAAGAAGGATCCACCATTCTTAACATGCTGTGGGTCTGCATAACTAAACCCCGGTCAGGAAGCCTGCCAGTCTTGTTTTAACGAACTAAAATGCCAAGGAGGTCTCTTAGGGAACATTGGCCCTGACGCCTGCACTTTCTGACTTCGGGCTTAATTCCATTTATTCTACTGTAGACTCGCTCTCTTTGGTCCAAAAAGATACGAACTATGACATTGAGAACAAGAATCAGGGGCAGGTTCTATAGTAGAGTGGAATATACTGTACAGGGATCCGCTCGGCGGGTTCAAGAGCTGGTGGAAGGGTTATACTGTACAAGATTGATG
>ML208407.1:0-61878 GCA_004369065.1 Pluteus cervinus
CACTGGCCAGAATTTTGAGTCGAGCCTGAGGTTAGCAACGTTGAGAGGATATATATGTGTGGAGAATAGCGTTGAGGTAGGAGAGGAACTTTGCAACTGGCATCGAGGAATTAACTTTAGGGCTTAGTAAGCTTCTAGTACTTGAGCGGGAGGGGTTTGTCTTGGGTTCGTCTACAACTACAGTACTATTTCTATATCTGTTGGTGTATGAGATACAACTTGAAGGTATAATGTACATCCAAAAGATCATCTCAAAGTCCATTTCCCCCTCTACATCCGATCTAACGGCCTCAAACTCAACAAACGCATCGATGCAGCCAGCACTTCCCTGGCACACTCGTACAACCACAACCTCGCCTTCGCCTTCTCTTCGTTTTCTTCACCCTTGACCACCACGGTCTCCCAAGCACTACTTATCGCGTGACTGAGCTTGAAGGCAAATGTCACCACCCCACTTGGTTCGTTTGTCCTCAAGGCTGTCCGGACTACATCCGGGTATGAACCAAGCAAGAATGCGATATCCCTAGCATGGGACGACGATGTGAGATGTGGATGTGTCACGAGATGTTCAGAGGGTGGTGATGGTAGAGGAAGTAGGTTGGGGTTTTTCCGCGCGATGGACGATAGACGGACGTGGGCGTATTGGAGGTATGGCCCTGTATCGCCTTCAAATGATTTCATGCGATCCCAGTTGAACGTGTAGTTGTTGATCCTGATATTGAAGTTGGGTTAGAAAGATAAGAAGGCACAGAAAGCGGTTTTTTTTACCTCTTCGCAGCCATGTCTTGTATCTTGATGCCAGAAATACCAATCTCTAGCGCTGTCTCGTCTGGATTCTCGATAGCGCTAGCTTTCTCCTCATTCTTCATCATTTGTTCCTTCATCACGGAACCTGCTTCCCGAATGATCTCCTCCAAGAACACGACTGTCCCCTTCCTCGTGCTCATCCCGAGAACGAGCCCATAGTTAACATGCTCCATAGACGGTGCAAATGGGTATTCCAGAAGGTTCATAATCTTGAAGAGCTGTTGAAGGTGAAGGTCCTGTTGAGCCGAGACAACATAGATCATCTTGTCGAACTTGTATTTCTCATAGCGTTCAACAGCGCCCCCGATATCACGAGTCAGGTATATTGAGGTTCCATCTAAGTGAATTCGTCAGCTTAAGCCGACATAACGCGCATATATTCGAAGCAACGTGGATATATGAGTGAAACAGCTCACCTCGTTTCCTCAGAATGGCGGATCCGAGCTTCCACTTCTCTAGGTTGACAAGTTTTGCACCCTCCGAGTCTGTGATCAAGCCCATCTTCTCAAGCCTCTCTAGGGCGTCTTGCTGAGACTTGTGACCAACAGCACTCTCTCCAGTGTAAACGTCGAACTGAACGTTTAGGCGTTCATATTCTTCCGCGTACTTCTTCACGCTCAACTCCCTCCATACTCGCCAGTTCTTCAGCGCATCTTCTTCCCCATCTTCCATGCGTTTGAAAAATTGAGCAGCCCTCTCCTTGACAGTGGGATCGTTTTCCGCTTCTTTATTAACTTTGACATAGACTTGGAAAAGGTGTTTGATGGGATCCTTTTCCAGCTCTTCTTGGGAACCGTATTGCTCGAAACCGGTCGCAATCAGACCAAACTGGGGAGAAAGACGGAAGTTGTGAAAACGTGAAATGTGTATATGCGCATATATGCATACCTGGGTACCCCAATCACCCAAATAGTTCATCGACACCACATCCCACCCACAAGCTCGATAAAGGTTGGACAAAAATGCACCAATAATCGTACTCCTAAGATGTCCAACGTGGAAGGATTTCGCGATGTTGGGTGACGAGTATTCAATCACGACTCGTTTGCCCTTCCCCGAATCGCTTGTTCCGTATTCTGGTTTGCCAGAGGGTGATAGGTGGGTCAAGTTATGCACCTGTGTGAGCACCTTGTGCACCATGGTCGCACTATTAAGCTGAAAGTGCAAGAAGGCTTTGTCGTGCGTTATTGATTCGACCCATTCGTCTGGTTGGAACTAGACACGGTTGAGATAAAGTAGACGGAGTTGACCAATATGACTCACATTTGAGATGACCTTCTTCGCCAGCTCGTCCACTTTTCCAGGTAGCCTAAACCTGGGGAGGGCGACGGTAAAATCAACCCCCTTTTTGCCATAATCCACGCCCGTATACACTTGCTCAATGGGCAGGCCCAGAGAGTCTGATATGCGCTTTGCTATTGCAATTCGAAATGCATCAAAAGCGCATTTATCTGGCTCCGTTCCAGGTATAACTGGAAGTGTTGAGTCCGATGACGCCATCCTGATGGTTGTTGTAATGAAGCTTGTCCTGTTACGCGTCAAGCCTGAGTAGAAGCAGGATTTGAGGGAGATAGACCGTGATAGTCTGGAAGAAATGCGATAAACGCGAAGTGGTCGAGTCAAAATTGAAGCCAGATCGATAATCCCTTTTCGGGCAGAGGTGCTCGTGACAGTAAAGGAAGTAGATGCCACGTGGTAGTGGAGGACGGGATTACGCGGACCGGCTCGCGGGCCGCTTGGAAATCGGGGCAAAAGATATTATTTTACAAGTCGATACGACAAGCACGATACTGTACATCGAATAACAAAAGAAGAAAGATGAGCCAATTTCTATAAACTTCAGGCCTTTTGTCCACTGCGTCCCGGGGTTGCCTGTTTTGCCGTGAAGTAATAACTTTGCCGCCCAATACCAAGGAACCACGCAAGCCTGATTGGATTTGTGAGCGTCATAGGTTGAAGTTCCAGACAATGACATACCTTCCGACTAAGAGGACGATCACGAAATTAATCTGACCATGTAACATTCCGTTCCATGCCCCAGGATCAAATCGAAGATGTTCGGGCAACGCGACCACGGTGGCAAGAAGGCTAGAAAGACGCGTCCATAAGATCGGAGAAAAGACTGATAACGGTAGCCTCTTACTGAGTGATCTGGTGCAGCATTTAGCCAAAGTCAGGACAAGCGCGGCGGAAAGTACTCACATCGCCGAGGGATAATAAAGCCAGGATAAACCCGACACGCTTTTCTTGAGACACAAGATCTCTCGTAGTGAGGTCCCGAATGTTGGTGTATGCGATCGTCAATGCGCACGCCAATAGCACATAGCCTGGGATGCAGTTAGTGAATAGCTAATACATCGATACGGACAACGTACTATTAACCAATTGCCAGACCACCATGATCGACCGATCATGAAGGGGTCCGGGGTTATCGTTCAAGGGAACGAGCTCGTTGTAGAACCATGAAGTTCCTTTACTCTTGTCAAAGAAGACGGTAAACAGAGGACCGAGAAGAGACACTACAGGACGCGTCAGCCGAGATCCTGAGTTGCCGTCAAGAGAAGGGAAACCTACACGGTTCAAAGACAAAATACATGCCCCAGTAGTACCCCGTGAGGCTTGGGAAAGGCTTCTTGTACGTGTCGAAGATCATTTAGTAGGATTGAGGCGGTTCAGAAGCTGGTTGATGGATACTTGGGGAATGTCGACGAGCTTTTATCGATTCCGTTGCGTGAATGCCAACATGAGTTAGCATATAGCGACGATTCATCAATAGAATGGATATCAATTCGAGACATATATCAACTCTAGCCCATTTGAGCAGGTTGTGTTCGAGTGCTGCGTTCACCTAAACTATGACTCAATCAATTAAGACAAAACGCTCGTAATCTGGACCCACAACATACCTGGATTGAGTGTAGTAATTGATCAAATGTGTAGATGTTACCGTATAGAGTTAACGTCATCATCCGTGCCTGACTTGATCTGGCCCGATGCGGCCAAGATGCAGCCATGTTTTTGATCGACACCTTCCCCAGTTGCGAAATTGTTGAGAGACTTGTCCGAAACAAAAGCCTCAACACCGCCCAGTCGGTTTTTATCCAAGTCTCCATTCACACGCATAATGACAGAATGGAGAGTCTTGGAGAACACAAACGCTCAAGATGGTGAGAAACCCGAAACTAGATAAGTTGATGTGGGACCACATTGAAGATCTAGAAGCCATAAGGATAAGCTTGGGTCGAAAACTCCGATGCCTATAACAATAATGAGATAGTGAGTATACGTATACAAAGCGGCTGAATATATGGGATGAGCGACTAACTGTTGTGAAGTTCCAGGACCTTCTTACTTCCGTCGATGACCATTTGACACTTGACCTTGTGATATAGCAAGGGGTGATAAGCCAGAGATGTAGCGGCGAAATGGCAAGAGAGGTCCAATTGAACGAATACTTCAATCGAACGAACCCCAATCACATCCAAGCTGTAGGACTTGATCGGAGTCGGGCCAGGATATGTTGTGCCTGAAAGCTTCTTTGAAGCCTGGAAGGCGAAGGCGGATGCGTCTGAGCATCCCTCGCGAGGAACCGTGAAGGTGTGCAAGTGTACTTGTCAATTCCGAAAGGATAGCGGCTTCTTCAGTATCAAGTTCCGCGTGCATTGGCACATATAATATTGAGATTGAAATGGAGCCCGGGACGTGACGTGAGGCGGGTAATGAGGATAGAGTAGAGGAAATCCAGGAGATATGCGGCCAACAACACTTGAGTTTGAGTGTCTCGAGGGATTCAAGTTTCGATAAATCTAGCGGTCTAGCTGAAAGATACGAGTTGACTATTAACACGAACTTCTGCAAAGAAAGCACCCACTAGAGTCGTCCCACTCATCGATGTCAAGTAGAAGGTTCTTGAGAGATATTTGAAAGAGAGGGTTGAGATCGGGAGATGTCCCTTCGACGCATATACTGAGAAATTGAAGGTGTTGTAAATCGAGTCCCATAGATGGACCAATGAGATGGGTTGCTGTCGGTTCCATGGCCTCATTTGAGAGGTGCGCTGTCAGCCATAGTGCCAGACGTTTGGGGCGATGAAGCCGGGGCGGCCATGGAGACTTTGGGAGATCAAAGTCGAGATGGGAGCTTTCATCGTGAGGCGTTTGGGAAAGGTGGATCGATTGTAAATCCGCGCAGTGGGAGAAGAGGTCCAATGGAACGTCCCAGACGTTCGAGGGAAGAATCAGCCGTTCGAGAGAAGGTGACGCGTGAAACAGCAGCAAGCAAGCGTGCTGTAGCTGGTTAGGAAGATCGTTCCACCTGGGATTGCCGCTGATAAAGATTTCAAAAGAGGTTAGCCTGTGAAACTGAGGAAGGAACTTCATAAGAAGTTTGATTGTGTGAGGTCGACGAAGCCAGTCGCTAAACCCCATCTCCGAGAGTGACAAAAAGCGTACGAAGTCGTAAAGTCGAGTGTTGTCCTTGAAGGTGAGATAGAGATGGTTTAACTCGTCAGAGGTTGATATGTAGATCATCGAAAAGAAGTGTCGTTGACTGGCTTCCCTGAATGCTTTGCAAGTCAGTGCCATGGCAGAAAGACTTGTCCGATCCATTTGACCGAGAATGAGCTCTCGAATCTCGATGGGGGTTGTGAGTAAAGACATGTTAGAGGTTACAGCGTATGCCAGCGTCAACGATGGCATAGATAGCGGTCAAACCCAAAGTTTGTCATGGACAACCACGCCGTTCCAAATACAGCCAAGCGAAGGGCGGCCGCTTGCAATCAACCAAAGTCCAGCATCCTCACAACCGTACCGCCGCTTCGAAGTTCAAATAGCAATATGATATTGGCCCGCGAAGCTTTTCGAGATTTTCTGAAATGATGCTCATTCCTGTCGCACCAAGCCTGGCAGCTTGAATTCATTTCCGTCAAGGCTAGTGTGGGCGGTCATGATCAGGTGGGCAATTCGTATCGTTCACCGTTCTCTCTTACACCTTTCCTAGGATGGAGTGTTGAAAAGGAACTACGGGCCCGTTCTTATTTACCTGAGGAGGTAAGTCTCGCCTCTCCTGCACAGGCGTGAACCGCCACGTTTTCAGCCGGCTCACCAGCAGTTCACAGCACCACCGAAGTCTGATATCATCCTCTCACATGTACCGGATATCCTTTAACCGCGCGCTTGAGCCGTACTGCTTATCCTTATCTTGAGGCAAAAAACTTCGAATCATGAGCGCTGAGCGACAACCAAGGAAATGATGCGGACATTTAACCATCCGAGCGCCATAGCACTGTTTTTCCAGACTTTCTGACGTCTATGCTAATTCTAGAGTCGTATCTTCTCTCCCAGATCTTCAGAAATCATAATTCCTTCATGCTTTTACCGCTTGTCTTTTTTCCTGTTCCGGTAATTTCTCCAATTGGGCTTCCTCCGGATCGGACTATGTGAAACCCCGTTTACTATTGCATCCGACAAGACTGATTGTTTTTAGTAGCAATAGGCCCTACCCACTCTGGAGGGTAGCATCGACGCCAGTAGAGTTACCACCTCAGTCCCAGAGCAGAGGTAGATTCTCGCCTTCAGAACAAGGAGTTAGACTTCGAATAACCAGGAAGACGTCGATCGGATAAAATCCGCGGTGAGTTCCTAGGATCTAGACGCGAATCAAACATGCTGTCATTGGAAAATTTGGTGCTGTCCAGCACAGGTGTTGGCTCTCATTTCCGTGCCGATGGGCGCCAAAATGGACGCATGCGGAACACCATGCACCCTGGAACCAGGGACCGATGTTGATTGTCGAAGAGCTGAATTGAATTCACCCCCTCGTTCATCGTTTCGGGTTCATTTCAGAGGGATAAAAGGCTGAGCAGACTCGGCGTACCACCCCATTCCACAAGCCAACACACCTAGACAGAAAACCATGGCCGTTGAACTCGTCTCCCAACTGATCTCTCCTGCTGTCGTTTCCCGTGCTACATCTGGCGGAGACCCATCTTCATCAGAGGCAAGTCACTTTCCTTCGTCTTATTTCTGCAATCTCTGATATTCTTGCAGACGACACCCAATAACGCTGATGGTATTCGCAATAATATCCAGGCCCTCCTTCTGGGTACAAATTCGACTATGGTCGTTACGCCGTACGACCACGAATTCCATAAGGCGTGCTGCGATGAAGCACGCTCTCGCGGCTATCCCATGGGTATGGGTGAAGGTGCTCGTTCACTCGAAGCCTTCATCCCTGCTGGTGTCGTGATGTCAACCATCGTGTATGCACACCTAGCAAATACCTCCACACGGATATTCATCGCCCTCTACACCGCATATATCTACTATCTCGATGATATGTTCCAGAACAACGTTGATTCTGTGAAACAATTCAACGAGAGATTTATAATGCGGGAGAAGCAGGACGAACCTGCTTTAGACTCCTTCGCGGAGTTGCTATACGAGTTCCCAAAACATTTCAACGAAGTTGCCTCCAAAATTATGTTAACTTCCACGTTGAATGCAGTTACGGCTCTATTGTTGGAGTATGAGACTCGGGAAATGAAGGTTCGATATTTTATCCTTGTCCCCAAGAATAGCCTCCTGAAAACTTTTCATTGTTGTAGCTCGCTACTGGTGCTCATAGTTATGCTTCCTTTTTGCGCTGGATATCCGGCACATCAGAGGTCTATGCGCTCTTCGCATTCCCTGCCGAAGTGCCCCTGCAATCCTATATCCAAGTCCTCCCAGAGTTGATGACCGTCGTCAACAACATCAAGTACGTGCTGATCGACGGTAATTTTAGTTGGGCCGAGCTGATCCTCCCACAAGTGATGTCTTGTCCTTTTATAAGGAAGATCTATGCGGAGAAACGGCAAATCGTATCTCCGTGCACGCTACGTGCACACAAACCAATAAAATCGAAGTTCAACGCCAGCTTGTAGATGAAGTCGTCACGGCCCACAAACATGCATCTCTCGTTCTTGGAAGTGACCAAGCTGCTTATGATGCTTTCATCGCGTTTAGCACAGGCTGTATTGGCTTCCACTTTTCGTTGCCTCGATACAAATTAAATCAGATATGTGACTGTTAGACGATTGTATCTATAATTGTAATACCTCTACACATTCTTTGGCCTGATGTAATCCTCCGTCCTATCTATATAGACTGTATAAAACCAGACTTGACAGAACTCTATCGATGAATTGCCCGATGCCACATGCTTGATATACTGTATATGATTTCTCGGAGCTGAGATTCAATACCCCATACTCGTGGATCGGGCAAAACTCTGGAGCTGTTGCTTCTAACAGGCTATATTCAAGTTTTCTCTGCTGTGCACCATGATGTCACCTCTTGTTATGGCCCCCCTTTCCGTGGATTAACCAGCGATCTTTGTCCACCACTCGACCTCAGGATAATATTAGCTATCAATGCCATGCAAAGTCTTTCTCAGGCGGGGAGTTGGAAACCCAGAATACCTTCCATCCAATCAAAGTTCTGTCAACGATTCCGGGGGCATTGAACACCCGAAGTCCGAACCTCACGGCTATCTTCCCAAAATTCCCTGTCCATACGGACGGTCGTGTACTGATTTATTGCTCTGTTGAGGCCGAACGGAAGCATAATGGAATATAATCACCAACGTGTCGACCGGGCAGGGCCCACGCTTTGTTCAAGATCCTCAAGACCAATTTAAATCCAACGCTCAGGCTTGGAGCAAGTGGACTTACTCTCGAATCGATACATCACTTTCATGTCTCATGAAATACACTGACCCAGAACAAGAATACCATCCAGACTACCCTCCGTTCAGGCATGCTAAGCTCACAGGCTCACCCTTCTCGAGTCCTGGACGGCCTGGCATGGTGGCTCGGACCCGCCCTCGCCGGCGGCCGACTCCCCAAGGTGCCGTTGACGGAATCTGATCCAGTAAGCTTTTTATCCTTCTCCTTCATACGGTCGTTGACAGTACCTATCAATCTGACGACATGTCAGAGATACAGGAGAGTCTCGCGCGGTTTGTGAGGCAATGCGGCGTGACAGCGATATCTCTTCCACCATGCGATCGAGAGCCACATGACGCTTGTTGGGAAGGGGAAGAAGCACGAAGTAGCCTCAATTAATCCTTAGACGAATGCTGGACCTTGGTATCGCTTGCACAACATATGGACATGTCCAAAACCAACGGATCAAAATGTTGATCGCACTCACCACTGGGTTACGCGCCTATCTCACCGTCGATAACACTTCTCAAAATGATCTCAACGCGATCAAGAACATCCACAGGCGACTTCTTCTCGGGCGACCTCAAGGGCATCTGATCCTAGATTCCCTCGCTGAATCTCCTCGATCTTCTAAATCACTCTGATGCGCAACTCGCGGACGCCATGTTGACATGCTGTTTGGACTTCATGTCGGGTCAATCTCTCGAACAAAAAACTGTGAAGAAGGAACCGCCAGTAAGTGTCAGTTGTTCATCCTTCAGGTCAATCGTGCATAATTTTGGGAGCGCTCACGTTGCTGTTCAGGCCCTTAGTTCTCTGCACGATCCCTCCGTTTCACAGAATTCGTCCTTTTTGTCAGGAGTGCCTACATTTTACATCCTGACGGCCCTTTCCTCCTGAAGTGCCATTAAGATCGGATATCCAGGTCTGCCATGTCTGTTGATCCGCATCGGATGACACGATGGACGCACCTCATAATGTTCTCACTCAGGCCGTTCCAGAACTCATACACTATTATGCCTTGCAGAGACTAACGGAAGAGACTAGCGTTGTCGCTCTCCGCACAATGAAGATCGTCAGCGGTCGTTCAGGTGCAGACAGGGCTGTCCAAGTGTTTGTACGGGGTTACGTTGCATTTCGTCTTGCTTCCCCTTGTTACAGGTTTTCACGTATCAGATAGAGTACAGCACTGGTTATCGAAGAGCTTACGATAGACGATTTGTCGTTTGCGAACCGATATCCTGTTGTTGGGCGTCTAAGGCCAAGTCAGGCAGGGTGGTCCGTGCACACCATCAGCGAACGGATGGCGAGTTTCCGATCGTTAGAGTTGAGTCAGCCGATTGACTAATTTTTGAGCCTCATGCTCAACTTGGGCAAATCACCGCACGACTGTGACGACACTCATCAGCCGACGGTGTGGTCGAGGCAAGACGGAAACTTCATTCATCCTGTCGACTGGAAGGGGGTATGTTTGATATAATTATCGCAGCCTCGAGGTCTGATTTGCAGGTTTATACTGTCATGGTAAGTACCCAGGTCTCGAGGCCGCGCGTAAATAATATTCATTCCGTGTTTATAGGCCATGGTAGTAAACCGCGTTTTTCGGTCGTCGGGCTGACCTAGGCGTATGTTCAGAGTTCAAGCCTTCAGGAACGCGTAACATTACCATCACCGATGTCTGCTCCATACGTTATCGAGGGAGGTAATGCCTTGATAAATCCTGACCTATCGGATGTTACACGTCACTAAAATTAGTCGTTTCCCCTGTGGGCAGACGGTAGAAGTCCAATTCCGTCCACGACGGCGTTGGATGCGATACGGATCGCGAGCTGTGCACCGTTGGACGGATGATTGGCACATCAAGGTGGAGATGGAGGACTAAAGAACGGGTGGAGAAGTGTATAAAGTGTTGGCACTTCGAGGTGCATCTACAGCAACTCACCCCATCTACACACTCAGCCTTCTTACATCGAGCTCTGATCCGATGCTTTCTCTCATCGCCCAAGCTATTTCATCTGCTATGAACCTTTCACAAGGTAAATCGACTGTGCAACCACAAGATAAGGCTAGTGGTTTTCCATATTGCAGATTGAACGCGGCTAACCTTCATGTTCATAGACTAAGGCTGAAATCCGACACATAATTGAGAAATTCTTGTCGGATTGTCACCTCGATTTTGCTATCGTGCCCTTCGAGAAAGAGTTCTACCAGGAATGTTGCGACGAAGTCCTTCGTCGCGGTTACTCGATGGGCACCGAGGAGCACTCCCTTCGTCGGTGCCTCCACGTTGGTGTCGGGATCACAACCACTGCCTATGCGCACTTGCCCCGACGGGACACACAGATGTTCATTGCCATCTATACAGGCTTACTCGTCTATGTCGACGACGCTTGTCAACGAGACGTTAATCTTGTCAAGCAGTTCAATCGTCGTTTTATCACTGGGCAGCCCCAAGCGGACCCCATCCTCGATTCCCTCGCCAAACATCTTCACGAGTTCCCCGACCATTATGACCCCTTTGTTGCCGATCTTATGCTCACTTCAACTCTCAACTTTATCACGGCACAAGTCCTTGAGTGGGAATTGAAATCCATGCGGGTAAGCATCTGGTATCCTTGTGTGACCTTGATCGGATACTCAGAAATAAACAGGTTCCCAACGACGCCAACAAATTTTTGTCGTTTACGAGAATTTTATCTGGTGCATCAGAGCCGTTCGCTCTGTTTGTTTTCCCTGCCGATATTCCGTTCCAATCACATATTCATGTACGTCTCCGTGAGCTCCTTTTGCGAAAGATCGATTCGTTCTAACTATAGCACTAGTCCCTCCCCGAAGTGATGGTATATTCGACAGAGGCCAAGTACGTTTCATCTCCTTTCATCCCCGCCTTCTGTTCGACTGACCACTTTAATTTTAGCGATGTATTTTCATATTACAAAGAAGTAGTTGCTGGTGAAACTGCCAACTATGTTTCGACTGTTGCCAACTGCCGCCAAGTCAGCAAAATCGAGGCGCTCCGGATCCTGGCGGATGACATTGCTGCTGCGAGCAATCTCGCCGTGAAGATGCTCAAAAATTGCCCAGAGGCCCATGAGGCTTATCTGAAGTTCGCTCAAGGATACGCAGACTTCCACTTCTCCTCGCCACGTTACAAACTAGAAGACCTTTTTAGAGATTAGGCAGAGACCGACTCTTTTTTTTTCCTTTTGAGGACACAAAATATGTACACTATTTATCTACGATATCTCTCTCAGCTTTCGTTAGATAATGATTGCACTGTATATTACGAACTAGACCTAGTAGATCCAAATAGGAACCCAGTGAACATCACCTTCCAAGTTTCTCTTCGTCGCTCGAAATCGGACCGTGAGGTCGACGTCATCGCTAAGTCAGTTCCCGACAATGACCTCCTCTGAGCATGTGGTCGGACATGCATCTTGGTAAACTTTGAAATTTTCTTGCTCGACCACCCAACAGCATGTCGACCGCGGAGTTGGAATTTTGCGTTTCGTTCCAATTCGGGGTCCGGAGGTTCATCGGCCCGGGAGACGCCAATTCCCGACGTACCATTTTACTTGGGAAGCAGCCCGCTTTTTTGTTTCAGGAATCGAAGAGCGAATCGGGGCGCATGGCGTCGTCGAAAGGAACCTGATAAGTGAACTGCTTTAACTGATAGGGGCAGTGCTATTATGAGGCTAATTGCCAGGTGGGCTATCGAGCTTTCGAGAACCGCGGCACCCTGTTCATTTTTTGACGTCTCTTCAATTCAGAGCCGACGTCAGATATCGACGAAAAATCTACGATTAGCGCAGGTAGCGCACTCGACCTAGTGAATTACTGGATACTAGGTCGCACTGCAAATGCCATCCTAGTGTGCGTACGTCTGCCCTATCTATCTGGCCGCTGGCCGTTCCTTTTGAGATTTCACATCTCAACCTCCCCGAACTTAGAAACAAGTCACAGTCTGACGCGATTCTCCATTCTACCGTGCTCGCCGGTATCACGACCCTTTGTTTATTTCTGGCGTACTTCTCCGTTTCAATGAAAACAACGGACCCCCCAGAGTCCCAAAACTGACCCGATCAGTCGATTGACGCCCTGTTCTCAGAGTTCGAATCTTGATATTCGCGACGTCCGGCCAAAGTTAGTGTTCCTTGTTCAACTGCACAGCGGCTACTGCAATTTCTTCAACCTTCTTCCTGTCTCATAGCCTACGGCCGCTTTGTTCCTCCTTTCGCGGGACCAGGACGAACTCCAAGTCCTCCAACACAGCAACAGTAAGTGGTATAAATACTGGTGGAGTTGAACGTCTTCACTTCACAATTGTTCCCATTTACCTATCTATACAAGCATGTCAAAGAACTGGCTCTCTTCGTCCCTCGGCTTGACCGGGTCCTCTCAACGGAGTCTAATTCAGGTGCGGACTTTCGTTAGCTTGTCCCCCGAATCACTCGAGCCTAACCTCACCTATTCCTAGACCGTACGACCAATTTTCGAACGTTTCGCCTCGGATTGTGGAGTTAATTACTCCATGGTTCCATTCAGCAAGGAATTCTACGATGCTTGTTGTGAAGACGGTCGTCGTCGAGACATTCCAGTAGATTCCTTGCTGCCGTATATCCACGTCGGATCCTGCCTTATCAACATGGCCTATGGTTACCTACCAGACCAATCTACACAAACCTTCCTCGCCCTATACACGGCCCTACTCGTTTACGTTGACGATGCATTCTTCGACGACATAGATGCAATCAGGTACTTCCACAAACGGTTCATCACCGGACAACCCCAAGCCACCCCTGCGCTCGACTCACTGGTCAAGCTACTCCAAGAGGTGCCGGAGCACTACGACGACTTGGCAGCCAACATCATCTTGACCTCCAGTCTTAACTTCATCACCGCGCCCGTCTTTGACTACGATCTAAAATCCACAACGGTAAGACCCATTTATATCCCTGCAGCTGCCTACAACGCCTAGCACATATATTCATCACCCGAACTTAGATCCCTCCCCGTGCAAACAAATTCGTCTACTTCTCCAGGTTGCTGTCTGGTGCCGCAGAAGCTTTCGCCCTTTTCATTTTTCCTCGAGGCATTCCTTTCCAAGCGTACGCCTATGTATGTGAACTAAGATCTGTCAACAGAGTCTGAACTGATTTGTATTCAGGCTCTTCCCGAGCTAATGGTCTTCGCTTCTGGTTGCAAGTACGTCCTTTCCTCTTCTGATACTTTCCATGGCTGACGGCCGTGAAATTAGCGACGTGTTATCGTTTTACAAGGAAGAGGCCGTCGGGGAAATGGCCAACTTTGTGTCACACATCGCAGGATGCAATCAAGTGAATAAGATTGTTGCGCTTCAGGCATTGGCCAATGACAATGCTGCTGCGATTAATCTTGCGGCCAACCTGCTCAAAGGTTCGGACAAAGCTGCTCACGACACGATGAAGACTTGGCTTCAAGGATATATCAATTTCCACTTTTCGTGTGGACGATACAAGCTACATGAGCTCTTCCCCAATTAAACAGTACCCTTTGGGAAAGGACATTCCTCCATCATCTACGTATGCACAGGGATTCTAGGCGGCCGGTTTGCGAAATACAGTAGATTTAGACGACGTCCGTGCCTTTTACTTAGTATCGTGTCGTATATTTAGAGGTAGGTTAGTAGTCTACAGGTCTCTAATGGGTTTGAATTCTCAATAAATTGTTTGGACCAGTCAGTCAGTCAAATGGGATATCTGGCTTCAGGCGCTGTTCCGAATCCCAGCTTAGAACTCTCAAGTGGGTTCAAGAGAGACATATCAACACTCAATTCGTGTCTTGAATCGAAATGGATGGCATTATATGCCCAATATCTCTATCGACTCAGCGAAGACCTTGACCAGGCTGTACCTAAGAGGACACTTGTTACAGACTCTATTTCCATATTTTTAAGAGCTCTAGCGCCAGCTCGTTGTCGAGCCTCGGATTCACTTCACGTCCAAGATAAATACTAAATAATTATAGCGAGCGCAATAAAAGCACCATATGTTCCGCAAAAGGCGGCAAAGCCTGACTACAAGCGGCGGAACTTCTTTCCCACAAGGAGGTCGCTCAAAGACCGAATTTCTAAAGATTTCGTTTCCTCGCGAGGGTCTAGGATAGCACGGTCGAAGTCAATAAACATTGGTTTCCCATCTTGAGCAACAACAAGGTTTTCTGCTCGGAGGTCGCGATGAACAACACCTGCTTCGTGGATTTCCTTGACAATGGCCATACATGCCAACCTACTCGAAGGTAAATACAATGGGGGCCCAGAGAAACGGATGATCGTACCTCTCTGACGGTTGTATTTCTTGCAACAAACCGTTGTTCTCTTCTGTGATGGGATCCCTTTGACGGAAAGTAAAGGCTGCACGTTCCATCACAAGGACCGTTGCCAGGTTATCGACATCCTCAAACAGCCCATAGATTTCAGGGATCCGCTTGACTTTGTGGCTCCAAAGACGTTGATATACCTGGTACTCATGTCGCACTCGCTCTTGCGCCGCTTTGTAGTGCGCTATCTTGGCTACCACATTGCGCAGAAGCTTTCGCCCGCTCGGTAGCATAAGTTGCAGGTGCCCGGTGTACACCTGTCCGGTTTTGCCACTCGAATTTTCCCAATCCAGAGTGAGGAGGACATATTCGGAGGCCTGATATGCTTCGTCCAGAATATTCGAAACCTCGTCAATAGGATCTTGAACAAGCAGAGACAGGGGTTTACCCCGTCGAAGACAGCATGTTGGGACAGATGAACAGAGACCACCGAACCGCAGGAGTAGGAGAGATCTCTGCGCTACCTCTCTCCACAAGACCTATGATGGTGGAATTCGTGAGATGTCCATATAGAAGATAACAGATGGCGAGAACCTTATGATCCTGTTGGCTGAGCGTTGATATATTCCGCGATTGCTCGAGGAGCAGATTCATCTTCTGGCGTTTACTTCGTCGTAGCTCGACCTTCTCTGGGCTTGCAGTCGGGCGAGGCCGTTTCCCGCTCCTTGTGGCAGGATTTTTCTCATGAAGCGCTCGATAGCGATCAAGCGCGTCGTCCACTGCTGAAATAAGAATCCCAACATGGAGTTTCCCATATCCAGGCTTTGTCAAGTCAATCATATCCGATAGATAGAGCGTCTGAGAGCCGCGGTGACGGATTCCTATCCTCTCGTGATTCCCAGAATTTATCACGATGACTGTGGTGTCTTGCTCGACCGCCATACGCCATACCTAGCCGGTTGACAGTCAGGACCTATGGTATCCCATTAAAGAAGAACGTACATGATGTGTGAGACCTTCCGGAGTGGAGTCGTTCATTTCCTCGAATTTGGATCGAGGAGCACTACGCGGTAGAGGGCGAGGGTTTATCACACCACCACCAAGCGGACATCCCTCCTCCTTCGTATGGACAGGGCGTGCATTCCCCCTCAACTCGACCGCAGGCAAGGTCCACTGGGTTGAGTTCGCGTCACAAGGCGGAGGGGCACTTTGGGAGGTCGGAAAGCCTGGAGTGCTGCAACACGGGGAAGGTAAAATGTAACCCTTGGCAGATAATTGATCCATGTCCCGTAGAAGCTGTTCACTATGTGAAGAGAGAGGTAGGAATATCCATGTTACCAGATCACGACGGTGCCAGTCTACCAAAGCACCTTTGACAACGCTGTCAACGGACTCAACTACATCCGGATGAACGTCGCAAGGAGGGGCAAATCGGATTTTAAAATCTTCACAGGCAGAGTCGAAAGGTGCCGGAGGTAGGTTGGGGCCTCCGGGGTGTGGAGTACAAGTGCTGAATAATATTTAGGGGCGTGAGGATGAATCACCCAACTGGAGACCAAGGGAAGACAGGCAAAGGTGAGGCTTGTCCAAGTTCGATTCATCAGTGAATCGGTTGTAATTTCCCCAACAAGTTCGTCTGGAGGAAGCACCATCCCCTTGATGAGCGCTCCAAACTTTGCCCGCGTTGCATGCCACAGCGGGAGCGGTCCTACTCCCGTTTTCCTCAAATCCTCAAGACGTCTGTCGACGCTCTGGATCATGTCGTTGGTAAGGGTGGGTAGTGACGCCACACGTCGGAGCCTTTGGCTTTCGCCCACATGACGGTCGTAGAACGTGAACGGTGAGGTCCCCACCAGTCGCCTATCTTTGTGATACTCTGGAGGCTGGGTAATGAATGGAAATTGGAACGAAAAAGTATCCTCCAGAGCTCGGGGAAGGAGGTCGTAAGGGGGGATTGGTACAGACATTAGGTGGGGGTCCAAGCAACGAGCACGGACAATAACCCGAGTCCACAGGCCACTTTACATTTTGGGATATGATAGCCATGATCACGATCATGGTCAAAAACAGGCTAGAACAAGGGAATAAAAAAGCTCTTGAAATGGTGGTGGATCCTTATTTTTTTAACCTCGTGCAGCCCTTGATCAGAACTGCTCGTCATTCATGACCGTCTTGGGAATATCAAGATAGCAAGGTGGAACAGGGCATGGCAGCGAGAGCGCCACTGTTTGGAAGGAAAGGACGAGAGTGTCACGCTGTCACAGTCCTCTGTCCAACCAACCATCATCTCGAAAGTTGGGTACACTTTCGAGTAAATTTCCTTCCATATGCTCTGCTGGAATCCTACGCGTTTTATCCAAGGAATCCAAGGGGTGATGTGGACCTTGTTTGCAAACCCTCTGCCATGATTGATCTCGGCCACGACGCGCTCGTTTTGGCGAGCAACCAGGTTCCTCAGGCTGTCGCTTCAACCTGGCTTCAACCTAAGATAATGTCCACCGAGGGCGTGCTAGCCTTCAGCTTCAGGCAAAGCACCGTGGTCGGATTTCAGTGGGTGTGTGCCCAAATTCTGATCGTCTTGATAAGCAGCCTAAACACCTCATATTGTGAAACCATTCGTCAGACTCACTTTGACGAAGACCATCTCGAGACCACTGAACATTCGAACCAAGATTTGAACGATGACACTCAAAGGTGCTTGTCTCTGTGGCGAAAGCACCATCGAGCTCAACTCCAAGCATAATAGTCAGGTGCGTTATTCACTCGGGACTATCCTCGTCAGTTGCACTAAGATACCGTCCTGTCTCAGGTTATTTGCCATTGCCTCGACTGCAAGCGAACCAGCGGCAGCGCCTTCAGTACGAACGTCTTAGTGCCAAGGAAGGACGTCAAAATTATGGGCCCTACTAAAACGTACGGCGTTACTGTAGCCAACGGAAACCTCGGTACGCCATCCTGACTTCCCCTCTTCGAAATCACCCCCTTAGCCTCATCTGACAGTGAGCCGTATCTTTTGTGGCAACTGTGGAAGCGCCATCTCTCACGACTCCGTTGGGTTTGGAGATGCACAAGCTATTCAAACTGGAAACTTCAAAGACTTCGCCAATGTGCCTTTCGACACTGAACGTATGTGAAACCACTCACTCCTCTGGCCTCGATAGGCTCACTCGTCGTTTCAGTTTTCGTGAAGGACCGCTGGAGTGGCATCGCAGCTATCCCAGATGCTCAGCAGTTTGAGCAAATGTCCCCTGCGTAGAAGCTGAGCCTGGACATCAATGTACCATAGTATGTGCCTTCATAATGTCGAACGGACAGCGCCATTATTTTGTGTGCGCCTGAGCATGAAGCGCTAGGTTAGGCAGAAGATTCTAACTAAATTTCACTTTGGTCTTACAGTTTCGAAATGATTGTCTGGTGGTTTATGCCTGATACTTTCCGAGTCCGGATCAGCACTGGATGAGTCCAAGTTGGTCTTGGCAACATAAGTACTAGGCGTCAATGCAATCACATTGCATTCGCCCGGACGCCATGGTGTTGCGGCATACAGTCCTACTGTAGTCCCATTATCGACGTACTTCTCTTTCCCTGAAAGTGGAAATACTTGCGATTTGAACGGGGACTGGCCCTTGTTCGGCGACTCAACTATACGCCTACAGTCTTGGCGGTTCTCCGCCACGCTGCACACCCCGCATTTCCATTTGGTGAATTGGCCCCTGTTACTCGGGAAGGGTCAAGAGAGCGTTCAACTTTTAGGGGTCCTGGTGGGTTTCCCCATTCTGTCCATCTTGATAAGAAGCCCATCGTTTTGATTTTGTTCGTCAAAGCTCTCTTTCACATAAGATCATCTCGATCCCATTGAAAATCCCAACGATGACTCTCAAAGGTGTCTGTCTCTGCGGCGAAACCACCATCGAGCTCGACTCCGAGCATCCTAGCCAGGTGTGTAGTTGACCCCCGACGAATCATCATCCACCACGCATCAGATACTGAGATGCCATCGATTCTCGTGTCCAGGTCGTCTGCCATTGCCTTGACTGCAGGCAAACCAGTGGGAGCGCCTTCAGCACGAACGTCTTAGCGCCAAAGAAGGGTGTCAGAATCTCAGGTCCTGTTAAAGAGTTCAGTATCAAGGCCCTCAGTGGAAACACTGGTATGTGATCTTGACTTTTCACCCGAATCACCTACTCAACCTCCTCCTACAGTGACTCGGATTTTCTGCGGCACTTGTGGAAGCGCCATCTCGCACACCTCTGTTGCTTTCGGAGATGCTCAAGCCATTCAAACCGGAAACTTCAAGGATTTCGCCAGCGTACCTATCGATACGGAACGTATGTGGAACCTCCCCATCTTCTTGACATAGAATAGTTGACCCATCTCGCTATAGTTTTCGTCAAGGATCGCTGGACCGGTATAGCTGCTATTGCAAATGCCCATCAGTTTGAACAAATGCCACCTGCACCACCCGCATAAACGTTAGCTTGCGTAACAATGTAACATGTGCCTTCATAGTGTTGAATCCATAGCGCGATTATCTGGATTTCGTGTGTGTTTGAAATGAAGTGCTAAAGAGGTTTAGTTAACCTTTCAGTAATTCACCTTCACCTTGTGGGTTCGGATTTAAGGAGCAAGCCCTCCAAGAAGCACCGAGGTATTTAACCTGTGACTATTCTCCACATCCTATCCCTTCACGCCTCAACATGCCAGCTCACGAAGGTTCTTGTCTCTGCGGGCAAACAAAGATCACGGTCGAAAAGAAGGGGACTCAACAGGTACGTTTCAGCATTCGTGGTTTTCTCCCGCCCTGCTCATCTTTTTCGCTGTGGTAGGCGCTCTGCCATTGTCTTGATTGCCAACAAACGAGTGGATCTGCTTATGTTACTGTCGCCGTGGTCTCAGAAGCTGGGCTCAAGGTCGAAGGCCCAACGAAAGTTTTCGAATCGCCATCTGAGAGCGGGAGGATCAGTAAGATCACCGATTATCTGATCGCCTACCGATTTGATTGTTGAATTACTTTCTCTCTAGTATATCGCACTTTTTGCAGTAACTGTGGAAGCCAGCTCACACACAAGTCCTCTTTTATGGGGAAGGGTATCGCGGTCCTGACCGGGAACCTCCCCGACTTTGCTCATATTCCAATTACGACTGAAAGTTCGTATCACCTTTCGTCCTGTTTATAAAAAGAAGGAAAGGCTGACCTTCTATCCGTAGTGTATGTTAAGGACAGGTGGTCGGTTCTCCCCGCCATTGAGGGTGCTACACAATTTCACGCCATGCCCCCTGGCGTTCCACCATTCGATGAATGAAGGTTGTGCCTGCAAAGGTTTTAGTCAATTTAATGGAGGAGTGGAGGGGTATCCTGTACATTTACGAACATAAAATATAAACTCACTATCAAGTTTTTGTTGGCGCACGGAGCTAGGGGCTGGTGATCCCGTGAGACCGACCAGTTCGCAGGGCCGTTACCGTTGCTCACGCACACGACACCATCAACGTTGATCAACACTTACACAATTTCTACGTTCACCGACCTGAACGTTCCTCGCAGAGCCTTCTACGCCGACAAGCTCGGGGTCACGTTCTCTGGGTATAATCTATGCCCAGTGGGCGAAGTAATGTACCTCAGACCGTTGACCCGATCTATGAAGAACCAAACTTGTCTGTGAGGACGAAATGGAATGTATGAGGGGAATTGGCACGAAACAGGCGTAAATTTTGGTATGTCTCCTCCTTCACGGTTGTGCTGAAGGTGTTGACACGTACAAGTCACGCAGGGTGGGCTCGCTCAACGCGTCCTGTGTTGCACTCGCGCGCATATACTCTGCCATCGTTCGCTGTTGCACATGAGAAGACTTGCATGCCGCTAAACATTCCAGGAAACGTGAACAAATCTTCAAATATGCGCCTAATTTGCACTGCTTGGGATAGTCCGATGGAGTCTGGAGGGGGCACGCACTTCTCTTCGCCGGCGTCGGACAACTCAGAACAGTTTGATGATATCGCACCTGCAAGGGCTCATAAAGCAAGCCAGAGCGAGTACGCTATTGTATGATCAGCTTCCATCTCCTTGGTTCATTTCCTGTCGACTTACCTCGTCACCAGACCTCATTACTGTCAAACGGCGACGACCCCCACTCCAAGTTTTCGCAACTAGAGGCACCAAATCCGCCTAAGTTTTCGTCTCTCGAAGCAGCCACCTAGAACAGCTTTGGCTAGGTTCAAATATTGCAATCAGCATTGGGATCGTACCCTAAGTGGGCAGAATACTGAAGAAGACACGGTTTGTGGGGAATGAGGTGCGCCTGGAAAAGTGGGTATGTCAGTCTTTATCTTTGATCGTGATATCTGGGGCTAATCTGCCATCGTCAGAAACGTTGTGCGGGAGAGGTTGTTCCAAGACCTCGCTGATTATTTTCCTGCCGCTTGACCGTGTGGGTATTCATGAGTACCATCACAGTCATATCCTAAAAGCTCCGTACGTATCCCGAGTACCTCTCGAGTTCTGACCAGTATAATGAACATTACTCAAAGGCCTTTCAACTCGAATGTTTGTCTCGACTTGATGGCCAGAACGTAATAACTTTGTCATAGATCGAGCGGCTGCACAAGGAGTGAGTACGCCTCATGTTGCTGCGGATCCTAAGTTTTTGGCAGCTCATGACTTACTCTGCTATACAGTGCTTTGTACGACCGCCAACCTTCAGTGTCTCACTAGCAGCTTGGCGCGCCAGTGCTCCTTCAAGTCGTAACATGCCAAAACCATGACAGTTGACTGAGTTGAGGATCGCAAAACTCTGGGCAAAATCTGTCAACCTCCTCCGATGTCCACGCCCCCATGATACCAGGATCCCCACAAGTTTGACTTCGAATGAAGAGCGGCACAGTATTACGGTATCTTGCTGCGTCGTTGTGCTCCTGGTACGCAAGAGTATCAAGGTAAATCCCCGTAATTTTGGTTTGTTCAACTTCAGTATTTCGCTCATGCTTCTCGACTACGCCACAGGTTCATTCGGCTTTTTCTTGCTTGGTTCCTTCCCAAGGACAAGCGAAGCACGAACTTGCCAGTCGTTCACAGGAAATAACCACGTTCAAGCTCGTCAGCGTTATGTCTATGGTGATGAGTGTTGGCCGAATGCCAATGAATGGGTAACTTTCAACTCTTCCATCTCATGTCGCCTCGTCCGGTCTTTTCCCTCGGCAGCTGTTTGTCACGCATTGGAATACAACGGGGAGGTCTGTCATGTCGCTCAGACGGAATGGACGAGTCCCAATAATCAAAATGCCTACAGCGGATTCTTGTCGCCTTCAATCTTGGTAAGAGTCGTTTGACATCGGAAAGCACTTCGTCATCTTATCATGAACAATTGCGTAGGAATTCATTCCCCACCTTGCGGAGCATAAGCATATATGAGAACACAAGAGAAACAAAACATCACTTGGGCCTACAAGATCCTCTTCCTCGACGTCCTGTTCCTAATGGACCTGAAGAGAGTTGATCTTCGTCGATGCAGATCAGATTTTTCGTACGGATCTCAAAGATTTGGTCAACTTGGACTTGCGTGGCGGATCCTACGGATACGCGCCAATTGGAAGGGTTTAGGTTCTGGAAGACCGGTTATTGGAAGGACTTCCTCCGAGGGAAGCCTTACCATTTTTTCCTGACTAATGCTCGGTGGCTTAGTGCGCTCTATGTTGTCGATTTCGTCCGGTTCCGACAAGTAAGTCGTCACAGATTCATCTCAGGATGTTGCTCATAACTCTTACCTCAGCTGGCTGCTGGTGTAAGTACAACCTGCCAAAAGCCTGTGTGATTTTGTCCGAAGGAGCTTCAAGGACCACCTACGATGCTCTTATCTTCGACTATCCGCCAATCCCAACTCAGTAGCTAATTTTGATCAAGGTCAGTCCCTCTATCCACCTACACGCAAGGGCCAGTATTGACAACTTCTTTCACAGACCTGCCAAATAACCTTCAGAACGAAGTCCCAATCGTAAGCACCGATTCAGTTGTGCACGTGTATCCGAGTGCTTACCTATCCCCTTAAGTGCCCCTCCGCAAAGATTGGTTATGGTTATCAGCGCATCATGAGACCATCTCACGCGTCCATTCCAGTGCGAAACGCAGTGTAAGCAAGGGGCGAAAACCCTCTCCATTTCCCCGACTGACATTTCTCTTCAGGTAGGCTCCATTGGGCAAAAACAATCGACCTGTACCAGCACCCTCTCACGGTTCGTGAACTTGATGATTCTGATTATTGAAGTAGTTCACAAGCATTTCCTTCCAGAAGAATCAAAGCTCTCAGCAGCGCGTCAGGTCCCCGAGTGGGAGAAATACGACGCTGAGACTGCCAGCTTTGCGCGCAAACTTGTTAAAGAGGGGTGTATTAAGTCCTGTATCGCTACTGCCGATGCAAACGCACTCGCGAGCGCAGGAAATGCAAATGCAGCATTGCCTGATACCGGGACAGAGGAGAAATTGAAGAGCCTGAGAATGCTGAGGTGGATAAAAATGAAGGTGAACGACAGGCGGAAGTTGACATTCCCAGAAATGACCTGTAAATTAGGGTGACTGCTGACGAGTTATCAAATACAGTACGCGCTATCTTTAGCTTTCCTTGGCTCGTCAGGCCTTGGTCGTCGGAGACGGCGCTTATGGCGTGGTATGTTTTCATACTTCCCCTCTGACTGCTGATCTGATGTATTCCCTTGAGAATGTATGTATTCCGGAGGTACTATTCTTGCGTTGATCGGAATCCACGTTCCTCGTTTGAATACGCAAATCCCTGCAGTTCTCGACGTCGATTATCAGCATATTTGCGGGGCTGGAACCCATGGCTACAAACCTATCAACCTTCACTCGGGTGAATAGTCAGGAACCACAAAGACCAGTTCAACACCACTCCCTTGCCATGCAAAATCAAGACATTGTAGAAAGCTCGATGAATTTCTCGCTTATCGCAAGAATCTTTCAGAATCAAGTAAGCCGGTCTCACCGGTGTGCGGCCTTGAAAACATACTGAACTGCGAAGTAAGATAGCGTCCGTTTGTTTCGCGTGTATTTATTAAACCTTCTCAGAAACAACATGTCACCTGAAGCACCACGGATTCGTAGCCCGTCCGATACAAGAATGCCCTCCAATCAGAATTTTATACTATAACGAACGATGGGGCCATAAGTATGACCGGAAGTCAGTGGCCCGTACCCTACAATATATGTGTCACCAGTGGGTTCCCGTTCGTGAAGACAAAGTTTGATGGCTTTCTACGAAGCGCGAGGAATGCGGAAGTTTCACCGGGATGCAATCTCTCGTTTGTTTTCCCAACCACTGTATCTGCGCAATCCCGCTACAGACGGTTCAACCATGACGCTTTGGCGGTTGAGCGTGTAGTTGAAGTTCATGGAGCGGATTATCGGCCGGTCTTCCGAAACAAGCACCTATATCCTGGCCTTACAAAAGGTGTTCGTGCTTCCTCCTCCAATTTCAGTACAGAACCATCTTACTACTTCTACTTCAGCGTGTCTTCGCTCTCCATGGTCGTCAACCTCGCTCACTTGCTCTCGCCTGCCCAGCTCAGCTTCAAGGATACCCCAGAGGACCCAGAGAAGGTACACATCTATTTCTCTCGAGGTGACTATGGACTAATGCCCACCTCAACACAGATAAAGCAACACATACACGACGTTCTCGAAAACTTCATGAACAAGTGCCAAGTCTCATTCAGAGCTCCTGAATACGACGTCGAGCTGCACAACGCCTGTTGGGCAGAGCTTACTCGTCGTGGCCCTCTGTTAGAAAGCGACAAATCCAGGCGTGCACTCAGACGAACCATCCCCACGGGTGTCATCATCGCCAGCGCTGCATTCCGACACCTTCCACACCAATCGACAAGAGTATTCATTGCGCTCTTCACCGCCCTTCTCGTCTACATCGATGACATCTTCCAATACAACATTGAAGACATCAAGTGCTTCAATGAACGGTTTGTCCGCCACGAACCCCAAGGAGACGCACTCCTGGACTTCTACGCGCAGCTGTGCATGGAATTCCAACAACATTTCAATCCCTTCGCGTCGAAGATCATGCTCACTACGAGCATGGACTTTGTGACAGCCCAATTGCTTGAGTACAGCATGGAGGAAATGCAGGTTTGTTAAAAATCGAACACAGGAAATGTCTCGAACTGACGCGTTCCTCATAGCTCTCGCAGAATGCCTCCCAATTTGCAACTTACGCTCGCAACCTATCGGGTGCTTCTGCGTTCTACGCTCTTGCTATCTTCCCTCGTGAGCTCCCAGTCCAAGACTATATCCAAGCTTTACCGGAAATCGTTATGTATTCCGACCACGTAAAGTATGTTCCCTCGCTTCCTTTCCCCACCCTGATCATAAGCTAATTGTTCATCCCCAACAGTGATATATTCTCATTCTACAAGGAAGAAATCGCTGGAGAACAAGTGAATCACATCTCCAATATGGCGAAGTTGGGCAGCATTCCCAAGACAGACGCGTTACAAAGGCTTGCTGAGGAGACCTCTGACGCTTGCCTGCGCAGCTGGAAAATTCTCAAAGATCGGCCAGAGGCCTTTGACGCACTCAAAGCATTTCATCAGGGATATATCGAGTTCCACGCTTGCTGCTCACGATACAAGCTGGACGAGCTATTCGACTACACAGCACCCCCCATCACTATATGACGGGTCTTGGCCTAACACATCCCTCAAACCTGAAGGGCCCTGTGCAAACAACTGGGATGGCACGTAGGTCAAGTCAATGATGATATTGATTGACTTCAGGGATTGATGGGGGGCGTGAAGGGGTCTGATACCGAGACAGAGGAGACCACTGAGAAGAGCCTGAGCAAGCTGAGGTGGTTAAAAATAAAAGACACGAGGAAATCGACAGAGCTGTAAATCAATGTCACCGACGATGAGTTATCAAAATACACTGTACGCTATCTTTTGCTTTGATTCACACCCTAGACCTTGATTGTCGGGGGAAACGAAAGTCAGAGAATAGTCAGAAGCCGGTCAGAAAAACGTGCATGTCATGTTGGCAAAAGGTCCGAGTGCAGGGTCTATTAGATTCAAGTGGGCAGATCCTCAAATCCTTTTTTACAGAGCGGCTTGCCATGGAGTGGGGTTGCCACAGCTGAAGTCAAGTTGTCACGAATTCGAAGCGCATTAGCTGTGACCTTAAGCTTGTCCTTGTCTGTTTGTGAGAACTTCTTCCGTTTGGCCAACGGACCTACCCCCAACTGCTCATTGACGTTAGGTGTCGTATTTCTTATTTAGTCCGGTTTGGTCTCTAGTCAATGGATGACGCTGTCGCGAAGACCTTCTTGGAAACAACACGCCACCTGAAGTACCACGGGTTGTAGCACGTCGGACCCAAGAATGCCTATCGGGATTATCCTCGCCCCAGATGGCAATGGTGTATGTAAGTGATCGCCTTCCCGCGAAGCACTTAGCATAATTGGTGCCGGTTTTGTCTATCCAATGACTGGACGTCAGTGCCCGTGTTTCCGAGTATACGCATTGTTAGTGAGTTCCCCGTTTTGGAAGATAAGATCTGATACTCTCTACGAAATGTGCGGAACCTCACTGCCGAGCGTGATCGATTGATCATTTGGGGTGCAATTTCTTCCTTTGTTCTTTCACAGTATTTGCCCAACCCCGCTACGGACGATCCAACCATGACTCGGACACACGGTGGTTGAACATGCAATTGAAGTTCATGGAGCAAATTATTGGCCGGTCCTCCGAGAAACGAGCACGTATCTGGCATTATAAAAAGGTGTATTCCCTGCTTCATTTTCAATACACACTACCACACTACTTCTACTTTAGCATATCTTCGCTCTCCATGATCGGCAACCTGGCTCACTGGCGCTCGCCTACCCAACTCAGCTTCAAGGATACTCCAGAAGACCCAGAGACGGTACGCAGTCCGAGTCACCTCCAGAGACATACTGTAGGTCTGAACTAAGATCGATATCGATATCCATCCGCACAGCTCAAGCAACACATACGCGACGTTCTTGAAAACTTCATGGATAAATGTCAAGTATCATTCAAAGCTCTCGAATATGACATCGAGCTGCATGACGCCTGTTGGGCAGAGGTCACTCGTCGCGGCTCCCTGGTAGAAAGTGACAACACCAAGCGTATACTTGGGCGATTCATCCCTATGGGTGTCATCATCGCCAGCGCTTCATACCGACACCTTCCACACCAACCAACAAAAGTGTTCATTGCACTCTATACGGCCCTGCTCGTCTACATCGATGGCATCTTCCAATACAACACTAACGATATCAAGTGCTTCAATGAACGTTTTGTCCGCCGCGAGCCCCAAGGAGATGTACTCCTGGATTTCCTCGCGCAGCTCTTCATGGAATTTGATCACCATTTCCACCCATTCGCATCAAAGGTCATGCTCACTGCAAGCATGGACTTCATGACAGCCCAGCTGCTCGAGTCCACAACAGAAGAGATGCAGGTTTGTTCGATCTCGAACTTTGGAGATGTATCAAGCTTATCGATTTCCTGTAGCTCTCGTCTGACGCCTCTTTATTCGCAAATTATGCTCGCAACTTGTCTGGAGTCTCTGCGTTCTACGGTCTTGCCGTCTTCCCTCGTGAACTCCCGGTCCAAGACTACATCCAAGCTTTACCGGACGTCATCATGTATTGTAACCATGTAAAGTATGTCTCCTCACTTGCCCTTCACTGAGTTCCCCGCCCGGCCCCCTGATCATAAGCGAATTATTTATTCCCAACAGTGACATATTCTCATTCTACAAGGAAGAAATCACTGGGGAGCAAGTGAACCATATCTCCAACATGGCGAAATTGGGCAAGATTCCCAAGACTGAGGCATTACAGAGGCTTGCTGAGGAAACCGCTGACGCCTGCCTGCGTGGCTGGGAAATTCTCAAAGATCGGCCAGAGGCTTATACCGCATTCAAAGCATTTAATCAAGGGCATATCGAGTTCCAAGCTTGTTGTCCACAATACAAGCTGGATGAGCTATTTGATTACACAGTACCTTCCATCATTGTATGACCGTCACGAGTCTTCGAAATGTGTTGCATTAATTTCTCGTAGGATGATAAGCTCAATCAAATCTTAGCCTCGATTCTTGGACACGTTACACTCGTAGGAATAGGCAAATTAAAGTCGGTACAGGCCGAGTTAGTAGCGATTGAGGTCGTCAAGAGAGCTGAGAGGCTTTGAACTTCAAGTTTGAATGTTCACCCGCATAGCTTGAACACGACCACACCCTCCATCCCGGCCTTGACCACATTACAATGGCATCATCACGGCTTCCATGAACAGATACTAATAGGGCAGGAATAAGTGAGGATAACTAAGTTCTTGACACTGTGTAGTCTACGTACGGTAACTTGAATGGCACCTCTTCTTACCCTTGCCGTCGGTTGCAATTGATGATCTCACCACTGCTCAACTTCACGATTATCCGAGTCACGGCCACGGTCTCAGGCGGGGTAGGTAGAAGCGGAGATACTGTTCATCCGATTATAGTTCTGTCAATGAGCATTCAATTCCTAAGTATGTCCGCTCTTACGAATTTCCCTGTTTGTGCGTGGACCTCGGAGTGACTTAGGTTTACTGCTGGGTCGAATTCGAAGGTATCGCCACACCAGGAACATGAGAATAATGGAGTCTGATTATCAACGTGTTGATTAGCAGGGTGGTTCGTTCAAGATCGCCTCAAGACCAATTTGGATACGATGCCCAGCTTGGAGCACCTCTCGGGTGTGAGCATAAATCACTTTCAGTTCTAAAAAATGCACAGACCTGGAACATCAATATCACCCTCACTACCCTTCCTTCAAGCATGCCAAGCTCGCAGGCTCCCCCCTCTCCAGTTCCGAACGGTCTGACGGGGTCGCTCGGACCTACCCTCGTCGACGACCAAGTTCCCAAGGTACCATTGACAGAATCTAATCCAGTAAGCTTTTTAATTTTATCCTTCATGCCGTCGTTGACATTACCTATCAATTTGACGACAGGTCAATCTCGAAATACAGGAGATTCTCGCGCAATTCATGAGGCAATGCGGCGTGACGGTGATATCTCTTCCACCGTACGATCAAGAGCTACATGACGCTTGTTGGGAAGAAGCACGGAGTCGGGGGTACTTCACAGGGGATCCATCGATCGACCGTGTGTTTGGTAGAACGCTCGACCTTGGTGTCGTCATTGCCTACACAACATATGGACATCTCCAAAATCAACAGACACAGATAGTGGTCGCACTCGCCACTGGGCTACTCGCCTACGTCGATGACACTTTCCACAATAACCTCGACGGGATCAAGAACTTCCACAATCGATTTCTTCTTGGGCAACCTCAAGGACATCCGATCCTAGATTCCCTTGCTGATTATCTGCTTGAATTTCGAAATCACTTCGATTCGCAGATCGCGGACACGATGGTGACGTGCTGCTTAGACTACGTTTCAGCGCAATTTCTCGAACATGAAATTCTAACAAAGGAGTTACCGGTAAGTGTCACTTGTTCCTACCTCATGTCAACCGCCGCACGCGATTTGGGAGCACTCACGTTGCTGTCTATGTTCTTAGCTCTCTGCGCGATCCCACCGTTTCACAGAATTCGTCCGGTTCCTGTCTGGAGCGCCTATGGTTTACGTGCTGCCAGCCTTCCCCCCTGAAGTGCCATTAAAATCGTATATTCAGGTCTGTTGATCCACGTTAAACGACACGATGGACCTACCTCATGACATTATCACCCAGGCCATTCCGGAACTCATAAACTGTTGTAATTACGTGAAGTCAGTAAATGCTGCCAGTGGTGTACGCCAAAAATTCGCACTTACCAGATCGCCGTCCTTTTTAGTGATGTCCTTTCGTTCTATAAAGAGGAGATAGTGGGCGAGCAGGCCAATTTTGTGACGAATATGGCGAATTGTCACCGGATTAGCAAGATCGATGCCTTGCGGAGATTAGCAGAGGATACTGCTGCTGATGCTCTCCGCGCAATGAAGATCGTCAGCGGTCATCCAGGTGCATACAAGGCTGCTCAAGCATTTGTGCAGGGTTACATTGTATTTCACCTTGCTTCCCCTCGTTACAAGTTGACGGAGCTCTTCAAGTATCAGATAGAGTAGTAAATGTTGAAGAGTTAACGAGACGACAATTTGTCGTGAGCGAATAGATATAGTGTTGTTCGACTGTATTGGCCTATTACAATTTAGAAAGAAGTATATCGCACTGCTTGCAGTAAGTGTGGAAGTCAGCTCACACATATGCACTTTGAGTTTGTATCACCTTTCATTTTGTATTTAAAAAGGAGGAAGGACTGACTTTGGCGGCGGTATTGATGATGATCACGATGAGGACCGAACGTCAACTAGGCTGACTAAGCATGCCGACTAAGTCGGATCAATGCTGTAAGACCGGGCCACTGCAGGCCATTGCGCACAGACTGCACAGTGCACAGGCGCCATCAACCTACTTCCCATTCATCGGCCTAAGAACTCCTCTCAGAGCCGTCCACCACAAACTCGCTGAATATAATCTATTCCCGCAGTGGGCGAAGTGCCTATCGTGTTCAGACCCTTGATCCAATATCCGAAAAACTAAATAGACGAGGACGGAACGAATGGGATCATCGATATGAACCAGGTGGGTGTGTCTCCGTCATGGTTGTGCTGAAGATGTTGACACGTAGACGTCACGCAGGGTGGGCTCGCTCAACGTGTCCAGTGTTGCACTCGTGCGCATATACTCTGCCGTCGTTCGCTGTTGCACATGAGAAGACTTGCTTGCCGCTAAACATTCCGGGAAACGTGAACAAACGTGAACAATCTCTGAATATGCGCATAATTTGCTCCGAGAGCGCACTCTTCATTTGGTCTTACACTTCGAATTTTTCGCTGGCGTTGTGCAACTTAAAACCGTAAAGCTACCTCGAGTGAGCTTCTATTTTTTTTGTTCCTTTGCTGTTGACTTATGTCGCGACCCAGATCTCCTCCGTCATTAAACACGGTGACCTTCGCTCGGAATTTCCACAAGTGAACTCTCGTCTTCCGGAGCTGCCACCTAGAACAGTTTTGCCAGCATCGCTTCGTTTGAACCATACTCCTGGTGGGTTAGGAAGTACACTCCAAGTCGTGACCAAAACAATAAACACGACTCAAAGGCATCCCAGACTGAGTCTGTTTTGACTCGTGAAGGCCAGCACCAATTTTGTCATAGATCAAGCAACTGCGCGAGGAGTAGGTACGTCTTGGGTTGCTGCGGATCCTAGGTTCAAGGATCATTACGTCTATCAGGGCAACTCATGACCTACTTTGCTACACAGTAGAGCTTGTACAACGTTCAGAGCGCTCAACATTTGAGTGCATTGCAGGTAGCTTGGCGCGGCAGTGCTCCTTCAAGTCACGACGTGCCAAGACAATTAACTGAATCAATCTCCGCAAAACTCTGGGCAAACCTGCCAACCCTCTCCGGTGTCCACGCCTCCACGACCCACAAAGGGTGGTGTAGCATTACACTATCTTACCGCACCGTTGTACAACCGGTACGCGAGGATATAAAAGTAACTGCTAGTGGTTTCGGTTTGTCAAACTTCAGTGCTTCACACTCATGCTTCTTGACTACGTCACAGGTTTCTTTAGCCTTCTCTTTCTTGGTTCCCTCCCAAGGACCAGCGAAACACGTACTTGCCAGTTGTTCACTGGAAATAATCACGTTCAAGCTCGTCAGCGTTATGCCTATGGGGATGAGTGTTGGCCGAATGCCAATGAATGGGCAACTTTCAACTCTTCCATCTCAGGTCGCCTCGCCCGGTCTTTTCCCTCGGCAGCTGTTTGTCACACAGAGGAATACGATGGAGAACTTTGCGATGTCGCTCGGACGGAATGGACGAATAGTTTTTGGAGGACTAATCAAACCGGAGCATACAGTGCCATCCTGTGGGAGTTGGGATATAGCCAATGTCACATCAATTCCACCAAAACTGCACCTTGCCAACCAGGACTGGGTAAGACCTCGAGTTCCCATTTGCTACAAATTTACCCTGACCAACGGATCTGTGCAGTTCCTCATTACTCTGTAGCTGCAGAGGCAATTTCAGATATCCAAGCTGCGGTTCGCTTCGCATACGAGAAGGACCTATACATCGTCGTCAAGAATACGGGACATTGCTTGTATGTTTCCGTTTACCCCGTTTCCTGGCGTTTTCCTGAAAACTATCCCAGCCTCGGTCGGTCCAGCGGAATCGGAGCTCTGTCAATTTGGACCCATAACCTCAAGGGACGTGAATGGCATGACTCCTTCGTCGTTGATGGAGCTCCAAGTGGTACATCTGGGGTTCCTGCGGTTACATTACAAGCGGGCGAACAATGGCTTGGTATGACGCATCTTATGGTACATTCACATCCCTCTAATGAATTGTCTCGTGCAGATGTGTATCAAGACGCTGCAGCCCATGATGTCATTGTGGTCGGTGGTGCCGTACGGACTGTAGGAGCAGTTGGTGGCTATCTTACAGGTGGAGGACACTCCCCCTTCGCGAGCAAGTACGGTCTTGCTGTCGACAGTACGCGGTTGCCATACCTCTGTGAGCGTAACCTGACTGTGATTAGATCTGCTTGAGGTCAATCTTGTAACTGCAAACGGTGAAACCCTCACTCTCAATGAATACTCCAACCCTGATTATTTCTGGGCTATCCGGGGAGGCGGAGGTAGTGCATGGGGTGTACGTTTGTGTTCCTAAAAGTGCCGCATATATGTCCTGACATCGTGCCTAGGTCATAACCTCAGTTACTTACAAAACCCACCCAAACCCATCGAACATCCAAGTGGTCCTTGTCTCCATCAACTCGACAGATGAATCTACAGTTCGTACCCTTATTCACGGCTCCCTCCAAGGCCTCGTCACTGTAACCTCTGGCGGTTATATCGGTTACGGTCAAATCCTCAATGGATTCCAAGGTTTATTCATTCAACCCAACGGGACAAACGAAACCTTCGCCTCGTCTTTTGCCCCCTTTTTCACAATGGGTACACTTCCGGGTGCAGATTTGCAGATAATCCCGATCGACTTACCCTCTTGGCTCGAATATTGCAATACCTTCTTGACGGATATTAATATCGCCGCCAACGCTATTTCTTCGTCCAGGCTGCTATCTTCATCCGCATTGATGAATAACACGAAACAAGTGGCCGATTTAATCTATAACCTGCGAGACCATTCTCCGACTTTTGGCTTCAGTAAGTTGTTCAACCTTTTTACGTTGCCTGTTAGGTAACACCACCCTTATGTTTAGTTGGCAAAGTGAACGCAGATTCTAGCCAGCGCGCAAAAACAGCTATGCACCCTGCATGGGAAGACGGCAGAGCACTCCTCGACCTCGGAGTGGATTGGGCAGACGAAGCACCCACTAGCGAGAAGAAGCAGAAGAAGGAAAAGCTTATTCAATTCAGCAACCTGATGGACGGCGTCCTTGGGGACTCGAGCGGCACCTATACCAATGAAGCTAACCCATACGAGCCGGATTGGCAGCGCGTTTTCTGGGGCCCCAAATATGAGCGGTTGCTAAAGATCAAGAAAAAAGTTGACCCAACAAACTTATTTGTATGCAACCGTTGCGTAGGGACTGATGTTTTCTGGGAGCCTTGAGTGGAAAACTTGTGTTAGAAGTCCTGCTCCAGTGTTGACTGCCTCATTCGCATCTTGATAACTTACAGACCAATTATAAGAGGATAGTCTTCATTTAGATTCTTACAAGTTACAGTTAAAGTTTCACCATGACCTTCAGAATCTGGCCAACCAGGTATCGCGTATATACATGAAGGGCATGTTGTCAGATACACCATACAGAATGCGACATAGAGCTCATATTTTTGCTGCCATGAATGCTATGTGGACGATACACATCTCCAGCTCCCATGCTCGTATGACGACCCACATCTATGCAATCAACGTTGATGCGGTGGCAGCATCGTACTTGAAGGTGGGAGCAAGTTGTTGCTTGGTCTTGTAGTACCGAGCGAGACGGTGAATTCTGGATTCGATCAGAATGAGACGGAACTTGGAGTCCTTGTCCTTGCGATTTGTCTCAAGGTGCTTGCGGACGGCAACCGCCTTCTTGATGAGGTGCCAAAGGTCCTCAGGGATGGATGGGCCAAGTCCTATCCCCAAACAAGAAGGTACATCATAGCAGAATGCATGATAAAATCACGAAGGAGGAGAGATTGATGATTAAACAGATCCAGTGATGAATAGTCACCAAGGAAATATACATATACAGGGCGTACCGTTTGTCTTGAGGATACGGAGGATCTTGTTACCGGTGACGAAACGCACTTGTGGGATACCATGCGAATCACGGAGGGTAACACCAATTTGCGAAGGACTCAACCCCTTACGGGCGAGCTTGGTGATTTGGTCGACGACATCATCAGGTGAAGTTTTGAGCCATGTAGGGGGTGCCCGACGGTATGGGAGAGCGGCGGACGCTAGATTTACCCTCTAGTGAGCCACGGTTTATGAAATTGACAAGGCAACTGAACGTACAAATGCCCTTTCCGGGAGCGTGCATACGACCCATGGCGATACTAAAACCGAGTCAAATTGGCGTCGGGAACATTGTGCGCGACACTCACAAATGTTTTTATGGAGAGAAGTCTTGAGGAGGATGTCTTGAGAGGCGTTCACAGCGGAACAGGTGAATCCTCAACAATGCTTGTGGACGCGTCGGAAGATCCCGTGGTGTGGCTGAGCTACTATACAGCCGGAAACCTTAATTTCCCAGCAGCCGACATGGTCCCGATTAGTAATCACCAAACCCTCCTCCACTCGACCCAGCGCAAGAGGTTCGTTGCCGCCGTAGGGGACTCAAAACACATTTCCTCATGTTCGTACTTGTCTTGGGCACGTATTTCCTGGGGTGCTAATATCTTATTTCGCTAGCATGAAATTCAACATTGCAAGTAAGCCCTCATCTTAGCTTAAACATAGAAACCCTCTCATATCGCGCGATGACAGACCCCGCAACTGGGGCCCAAAAACTCCTCGATCTCGATGAGGAGAAGCGATAGTGCGTATGCAAGTTTGTCATGTCTCTCTGCCACTTATGTGCTTTGTTTCGAAGTCGCATCTTCTACGACAAACGAATCGCGCAGGAAGTTCCTGGAGATTCTCTGGGGGATGAATGGAAGGGCTACATCTTCCGTATCACCGGTGGAAACGACAAGCAAGGTTTCCCGATGAAGCAGGGTATCCTCCTCCCCCACCGTGTTAGGCTCCTTCTCGCGGACGGTCACTCTTGCTACCGCATACGCCGCACTGGAGAGCGCAAGCGCAAGTCTGTCCGCGGATGCATCGTCGCGTCTGATATCGCTGTCCTTTCCTTGGTTATCGTCAAGCAGGGTGAGCAGGAAATCCCAGGATTGACCGATACCGTTCTACCCAAGAGGCTTGGTCCCAAGCGAGCAACCAAGATCCGCAAGTTCTTCAACTTGTCGAAGGAGGATGATGTTAGGAAGTACGTCATTCGACGAGAGGTGAAGAGCAAGAAGAAGGAGGATGCTAAGCCTTATACCAAGGCGTAAGTTGCTGTCTTTCCCGCATATATTCTTACTCATACTCGTTGTTCAGACCCAAAATCCAACGACTAGTCACCCCCGTCCGCCTTCAACGCCGTCGCCATCTCCGGTCACTCAAGCGCAGAAGATTGGAGCACCAAAAGGAGCAGAAAACGGAATACGAGTACGTCGGCGATTTTGTTTGCATTTTCATGTTTTTAACTCTACCCAGTGCCCTCATCGCCAAACGCGTTGCCGAGAAGAAGGCCAAAGTCGCTGCCATCAAGGCATCACACAAGTAAGAGATCCGCTTCGGTTCCTTTTCTGGTTCTCATAGCTTTGACTAGGACCGCGACCGCCTAAATGCTCACGACAGGTTGATAACGCTGCATGGCTACCCTTCTTCAATAGTATCTACCTTCCCTCATGTCCGACCTGTATGCCTAAGCCGTATTGCCCATCATGGATGTTATGCCTGACCGCCGATATGAAAGAGTCCAAGACAAGACGTGAAATCGTGATTGTGACGGTGAAAAGACTATGACAGAACAGCGACTACACAAACATCAAGCGCATTACAGTGTAAGATTGTACTCGTATTCGCTGCTTGTGTTTTGCGCGATCCACAGGATAACAGCAGAAAACATAAGGAAGATACTTTGGGACACATTGGCATAACCGTAATAGGTAAACTCTTGCGGATAGTTGTTGATGATGTACTTCAGGATAAGGACAGTCTACCACGTAGATTGCAAGTTAGGGTGATGATTGGGGGAAGTGCGATCGTTACTCACAACGCTGCCTGCGAGCCCACCCGCCATCAAGGCAAAACCGATGAATAAGAACAAGCGTGCTCTCCAAACCGCTCGTGAATCCCCAAATCCCTGATCGCCACGGATCCTGTCCTTGTCAATCATGTTGATGACGAGGTACCCAAGCAAAGAACAGATCCCTGGGACCCAATCGACAAATGAGACATGGACCGGCGGTGGTTCGTCAGGACTGCCCCAGGGTGAGTGTGCGTGCTTGGAAAGGATTGCAGCATCCAAGAAGACCCAATTTGCCAAAGCGAACTTCATTTATGAAGCAAAGTAATGATCAGGATAACAAACTGCCGATTACTCGTCAAGGACGTACCAAACCACCTGCCAGATAAACTCCTACAGTCCGCTTGTGCTTGCCAAGCGTCAGTTCAGGGAATGGGTTTAAGCAGACCCTTCTAGGGTCATAGTTGGATCTTGGGAGCGACATCAACGGTCGTCTCGAGAAGTTATATCGCAATGAGGGAGAGCTGGACTGGACTGCGCGTGGTGGCCTCAGTGGGGAGGTGACGATGCCTGCGGGGGCCAGGGCGGTCTGATCGTGGGAAATCTGGTTAACCCTGCCGCAAACCTCCACGTGAACTTCGGTCTCCACTTGAATTTCAATCGGGGGTAGAGCTGGGATTAGTGGCAGCGTCATCTGTTCTGTCTGTTCTGTTTGGTGAGGCGGGTTGGAGGTTTTATCTTGGGAAGCTCGAAGGTGGGTTGCAATCGGCAATCTCCTGCCCGTACTTATTGCAGAAATTTTGCAGTTCAGTCGGTCAATCACAATTGCGTTCGCATCACCCAAGTCTGGCTGGCTCTGATCAGAAATTGTGGGCACTTTGCGCTCAATCAGGGACGTTCGGAGGCTTTAATTATGTGGCGAGCACACGCCTGCAAGTACTTTTGCTACGGCAGGTCCAAATTGAATTGTAGGTATGTCCATCACTCAACGCACTGATATAGGTTTGAATGCGCTGAATTTGCGCCAGGCACTTACGGGTGAGTGTGTGTTCGTCGAGGCATATCCCGGAAATCATTCTTATAGAAGATTATCAACCGGTGTCCATTCGATATCCGTCGTCGAGCGACTGCAAGCCACTCGTGCGATGACATTGTGTACAAGGTTGGGGCAGCATTGTTCTGCACCTGCTTCACAGGAATTTCATAACCGCTCCTCTCCTGTAGGCCAGCGTCGTCACCCAGACCGTCAAAAGGATGGACAGAAAGTGACGCAACCAAGGCTTGCCATCACCGCATATCATCTATTGATCTATTCTTATTAATTGGTGGAAATCAAGCTATGCACGATCTGCAAGGGATCCACTGCTGTAAGTGGCCGGGAACTCTCTGTAACTTGTCATACCTCCATCTGGGCATAAGATCCATTACTCCTCGAAATCTAGTTCCGTCCCCTGGTGAGTTATGCCTCCACCCGGCCATTGTGTGTATGAGCTCCGCCACAGATACGTGGATTGAGTTTATATCACAATGACCCACGCATATATCCTGCGTCAGTGGTACGCCCCATTACAAGAGATGGCGGCGGCAGGCGGTAATACTCAATTCTGTCGATACTATTATCCAGTACGTTTCCCATTAACCTGGGTAAAATCCCCTATTGTCCTATACATCGATCCATAATTTTTACGCCTAGATCTGATTATCTACCCATATCAGTCCACAGCGCCCACCGGCGGATAGAAGAGAGCATTGCCTTTGGGCGCCTATTGAAGTCTTTTGATTACCACGTCGCGACGAGAATGGCAACGACAAGGCAAGCGCACAGCTTAACGCTGGTTCTTTTCCTTATATTAGGCCACATGCCTACGGGCCTTCTCCTGCACGCGGTATGGATACTAGGCCATGGAATTCACGCCACATTTTAGCAGTATTGTGGCCACCAGGCTGCCTTCAAGCTGTTGAGCTCCTGGGCGCATAAATACCAGATTTCTGTTAGGCTGGATACCTCGCCCTACTCTTCCCTTGAATTTTCTACTGCACATCCCATGAGGCTAATATTGCTTATTTTTGTCGGTGGGATCTGCACATGTCTCGTTGTTGGGAAGGGGCCTCACAAGAGTTCGGGAAGTAGCCCTACCACACATGTGCTGCACCCGAGCACTGTTCATAATGGTCCTTCAAGCACTGGGTATCCAAGCAAGACGTACCACGGCAATCCCACGCAAGATCATTACTCATCAGGAAGCAGCTTCTCTTCTGAGACCTGTTATGATGGCTTGACTCGCGATAGCATCGAGGCCGTCGGGTACGTTGACCATTCTATTTCATATTTCGAGTTTGTGCTTAATTAGAGGGACGACAGAGGGTATTGCGAAGATGTCAAGGACTTCTATGTGTTCATCTCAAAGGACAGGTCCTGTGTTTCCGGTCGGCCTGCAATAATCGGGCCTATCGCTTGGACCAACTCCCCTTACTGCTATGGGACGCTGGCGCATGTTCCCGAGGTATGTATCACCCTCTACTAGCTTTACTGGTGCTTGCTGACTTGATTAATTGCTGTAAAGGATGACACGACCAGCATGGGTGGACCTAAGATGACTCTGATGTTTGACCGCAATAACTCGAATTCAGCCACGCTGTTTATCGTGGCCGATAACGAGACTGTCTATTCATTACGAAGCGACATCACCACCCAATGTTCTCTCCCAGATTCGTCTTTCGCAACTTACCTTTATAACGACACGAGTCGTATACAACCTCAACTGACAGATGTCTGGCTGCACTACCGTAGTAGTACTATCGCTCTTGGCTCTTTTGGCCTTAACAACACTATCCCCCCTGCTGATATGAACTCGACAAGTGTCAACAAACAGGTTGTCGGTTTACCCTCGAATGTGGATGCGGAGATTTTGGCTTGTGTAAACGCCACCATCTTAAATAATGTACCCTTGTTCGCTCTGGATTCGTCTGGTATTCGTGGTGTAGATCTGGGATCACGGAAGCTGGTTAGGGCAATTGTATTGGTAGCTGGTATTCTTCAAGTTCTGTCCTAGTGTAACTATAGTACTGTGCTGTGCGAATAACTAGCCGGGATCCTTCACGTACCCACTTTTACATACTCTCGATTTCTTTAGACAGTGACCTTTGAGAACTTTATAAATAGTGTATTCTCATTGTCCTAACAAGCCCGAGTTCTTCTTCGGCGTAATAGGGGCGTTGTTTGGCTGCACGGCCGAGATCAAACAGAAGCACCTTGTGACTCACTAGGACTCCCGCCTCGCCTCGAGGCTCAAGCTGTTTCCAACGATCCAACCAATACCCCAGCCCTTCAAGCTAAATTTGCCTTTCATAATTGTACTCAAGCTTAAAGCAAAGTGGGTCCAGCTTCTCCCGCGCACATTCTTCCTGGTCCAGATCATGGGGTGTTACTTAATAGGAATTGAAGGTTGAATCCAAATTCGGATTCTGTTGAACTTTACAAAGTTTGAGGCTATTCAGGTTCATTCGAAGTAGGTTGTCAGACCTTATAAGTCTTCCATTGTCAATAGCCAGCTTGAGGTTTACGCCGAACACCTCCAGGTAGAATCCTAGCTCCTCGTGGGACGAGCTTGAGATACCCTGGATCCGCATACACCGAGCTTGCCACGGTGGAAACGTATTGCTAGCGCTGCTTTCTATTGTAACGCAAACCTATGGCAAGGAAGCCAAAGCCTAACTCCCAGAAGGCACCGCCAGCCTCGAAACCTGGTACGCAACCTTTTGGCATAGTCTCTTCTCCACTAACCAGTGATGATGCTACTCCGATCCAGCGTCATCTTCAAGTGAGCCGGCAGCTGTGCTGATCTTCTCTGGACCGCCAACACCGATCTATCTGGGACCACGTTCCGCTGCGTCCAATTCGACCTTTCTCAAAACTCATAACATCACACATGTTTTGAGCATTGGTTCTTCGGCTCATCGCGCAGTTCAAGGGGTTACTTATACCCGACTGATGTTAAATGACTCCATAGAGAGTTCTATTGGGAAGGTTTGCGATGATGCATGTGCGGTCATTGATAGTATCAATGGCAAGAGTAATAGCAACGCGTCTCAAATCCAACCCGAAGGTGAACAAAGCACCGACTCGGATACAAAGCAGAAGAGACTTAATCAACAATCGACACCAAAGCCGATTCTCGTCCACTGCTCTGCAGGAGTCTCGCGCTCTCCAACTATCATTGCAGCCTACCTTATCAAACGGCAGGGTTTGACATTAAAGCAGGCCCTTGGGCTCATGATCCGAGCACGCCCTATTGTCTGTCCGAACTCTGGGTTTTTGGAACAGTTGAAGGAGATGGAAATCGAGGCAAGAGGGGAATGTTCGATGCAGGATGTGGATGAGTTACCGAAGAAGAAAGAAGACAGACTTAAACTCGTCGCAGACGAATAGGTCTAGGTTTAGATCAATTAGATTGGATCCTCGGCATACAATGGGCACTTTCGAAGTTATTTCCTTGTCTTTTCTGGATCTAATCGTCCATCAGGCAAATCTTCCTCGACGAAGTTGTCATACTGTCATGCACGTTCGACTGGGTTGCGCACATGTGCATTCTGAACGTCCCTCCCGCGAATACATACTATAGAATCCTGGTTCAGTTGTTCGTGCTGAATTCTCTTGTTGTACATGTGAACTCAACGTCCAGTAATATTCGCATATAGACAGGTCTGGATTCATGACTTGCATCACCCGGGCGCCTATGTGACGAGGCCGACTCCTTCGAAGAAGCTAGACTCTTGCTTAAATCGCGAGTTCTTACCAAAATCATGTCGTAGGACAAAGAAAGTAGAATGGAACACTGAAAATGTGTATCAAATATGATGTTATTTGTAATGAGCTACATCACTGTGAAAGTATTGCTGGTGTTGTGAGTTGTAAGTACGACACCTATTCCCGGGCCATACAAGACTATGTAGTATACTATGAATGTTCAAGAAAAATCAACAGCTATCTGAGACCGAGACCCAAACACAAATAGAGTACAGTACGAGCACAACGAGAAAAATAATATGGGTCTATTATTCAACCAGCCTCAAAACCTCGTCGTAATCCGTCTTACTCCGATGAGGAGCAGGTCGGGGTATATCACTTCCACTTGGTGCTGGTCGATTCCCTTTATAATGTCGCTCGTTGTCACTGTCATCCTCATCGTCACGATCACGGTCGTATCCTGCTCCATACGACACACTGCTGGAAGGACGATGAATTCGACCATCGTCCATGGGATCTGCAACTAAACTTGTATCGGGACCAGCAATGGCGACATATTGAGGCTGGTTGGGGCTAGCGCAAGAACTGCTGGCAATAGGGAGAAGAGGGCTGGCGCCGACGTCCCAAGGACTCCCAGCTGGACGTTCTGGACTCGCACCAAGAGGTAAGGCTGCATGACTACGAGGGTTATTCGATGACAAGGCACCAGGTGATGAGTATGACCGAAGAGGAGCAATGAAAGATGTATGTTGGGCTGGGGGATATTGGCTGTGACTATTTTCCATTCTTGGTGGAGATGGTAATTGCGGGTCTTGGGACTGTCCTAAAATCCCCGCCGATGATGGAGCCGAAATGGTCGTTGGAGACATGACGGTCAGCACCGGTTCATCCGAGAGGTGGTATTTATACAGGCTCTGGACGGGGCGATTGTTGGTGTTGCTCCCAAAACCGCTGGCTGTGGAATAACCCCCACGCATTTCGTCTCGTGGTGGAGACGGTGGCGTCGATGGAGTGGGATCTACAGTAATGTCTGCAACCCTCCTCGGCCGCTGCGCAACCACGTCCAAACGGAATTCGCACCTCGCCAATGCAGCTGTTATCCGCTGGTCGTGTGGATGCGCCTCCTTAAACCGGCGGAGTAAAGCTATGGAATCGGTTACTGCGGCCTTGTTGTTCAGGCTGCACAAGAACATGTATACCATGTTCAGGACGTCTCTCATCCCCGGAGTGAGTTGCGTCCTGTAAATCTCCAAGAGAAAGATTTCGGCAACCTGAACGTAGGCCTCATCCAAGTTTGTCTGCTCCGCGTGGATTAAAACGCTATAAACTTGAGGACAAAGGGTTCGCAACCGGGGGTACCGTTCAAGGCAGGAAAGGATGTAACCGAAAGGCCGCGTGGATTGAACCTTCTTTCTACCATCCTCGATCAGTGAGAGGAGTTGGTAGTCCCGAATAGGTTGCAAGATATCCACGACCTGCGACATCGTCAAGTCATATTCGGTACCAAGTTGTTTATTAATCATCCTGTCTTTCGTGCAAGAGGTGGCATGGGCTGCGACGACAAATGCGAGATTGGAGATGTATGGGTTTGGATCGTCGAGAAAATAGTTAAAACAAAGGGAAGCCCAATCCGTGAGGATATCGGCTATGATGCGAGATGCAGCGGGATTCACCGTCACCCTGGCGGTCGTAAACATAAAGTTCAAAAATATGATAACCTTCTTGTCGCGGGCTCTGCCTTGTGATGCCTTCGTACTCTCCAAAAGCTCCCTGATCCTAAACCCTTGGTTTCGATAAAACTCCTCGAGGAGGTTCACGAGGTTTGTTGGAGATCTTTGTGCTGCGTAGAAATCGGGGAGGACATCGAGTAGTTCCTCGAAGTCGCGATCTTCGTTGGCCACGGTTAGAACGTACGAGTAGGCTTCTAAGAGGGCAGAATCATTGCTCTGTGCAGCGGCCTCTCGTAACCGATAATGCTTTCCAGTGAGACTCCAGATCTTGGCAAGACGAAGGGACCACTGGGATAGAGGGGTAGAGAAGGGGTAGCTGTGGTAGTATAGGGCGAGAAAGGACGTAAAGAAGTAGAGCACCGAACCAAAAAGGACTAGACAGCCAAGAACGATTCCGACGGTGGTGTTGACGGGATAGATCAACATGATTAGCCCGGCGAAGAACATGAAGAGGGAGATGTGGAGGAGGGCGTGCATGACGTCCATCAATACGTCCATCCGATACCGCTCAAGAGCTTGGTGGAGATGTGCACGAACTTGACCGCGGTGTCGAGGAGCCTGATAGCGCTTGATGGATTGTGTGTATCCCTGAGACCATTGTCGGACGAGGGTTGCAGTTAAGGCGCAGGTCAAGGAAAAGAATAGGGATGTGAACCAAAAGATGTTGACCCATGTAGCCGCCTTGCCGGGCTTATAGTTATTGAGGTCGGGAAGTGCATACGGGGCAACAGAACCGTCACCAGTTCCGTTGACCGCCGCTAGTTGAAGGGAAATCTGGGCAATGGCCCGGAGAGTAAGCTCGTCAATTGCGGGCTGAAGCGATTGGTAACTCTCGATGATGAATGAAGTGATGACCGCAGAGAATAAACCGGCCTGAATTCATGTATGTTTGACAGAATTTAGATGGTCCTCAGTCAGAAAGAGCACCCGTCGATAAACGTGGAAGACGCACAAATATCAGGATAACATCAGTCGCTCCCTTCCAGTCTTCCACCATGTCACGATCAATGTTGCTACTTCGGTGCAAGTAGAACGTCCAGAATTTGTCCGTAAGATCACTGCCATTCCCAGGGGGCACTGGAGATCAAGAACAACATGTTGCAAGAGTGTCATGGACAATGCGGAGAAGGGTGATAAAACGTTAGTTCAACCTCAAAGAGTATGTGCCATTAAAAAAAATGCTACTTACCCTTGTTGATACCGTCCAATTCTATGGCCTCGTCGTCGTGCAACTCGTATCGTTCCGTCATGGTTGCACCCTACAGTAGTGGACGAGAAAATGATTCGTGAGTAGTGCTGGGGGAAATAGTGCGCCTAAGTGCAAATTAGCGAATCACAGCGTCTAACATCGCAGATAGCAGTTAGTTCTGCCAGATATGGGCGTATGTTGGTGCAAAATAGGGCCACGAGGCTAATTCCCTCAAAACGAATTGCGACTCGATGGTCGACGCTGTCGAGAAAAAAAGGAGGAACTTGGATTATGGGCAGCTGGGTAGATGAACCGAGAACAAAGCCACAGGTCTCCGCGCAGCCTGTCCTGAGAAATGTGCTTGTTGGCTAGGGTCCTGGCGTTTACAGGGCTTTGATTAGGCCAGCGACCCGGAGCGCTGTCCTGTCAAGTTTGGGTTCTCGATTTTATTGCAGTCGTTGCAAACACCGCGCCAAACCGGATCTCCTTGAACCTACCCTGAAGAGGCTGGAAGAAAGCTAGGAAACAGATCAAACGGTGTATGAGTTCACATTGAAATTTAGAAACCTCACGAGCTCCTATTTTATTAGCTTGGGTTTTCATGATCGAAAGAAATCTCCTGTCAACGGTTAAAAAGTACGTCCTATAGAGTTCATACTCTGTATCTTTGAAATGAAGGGACCGCCATTGGTCTGATGTCGTCGTGCTCTATTGAAGTCACCGAATTGAGTTCCTAGCTAGCACCGTGTTCGATGAAGAGGTCGTGAGTGCGTCAAACATACTTACTATTTGCCATTGACCTTCAACTTGTCATTCAATGGAATAACAACACTTGATCGACCAGCATTGTATGTCGGTGACTGAAGCCGGAGGTACTGATCACGAAGGTTCCTCGGCCAATGCCTGGTCGGGAAATCCTGACATTGCAGCCTTCGAGCATCAACGCGTAACGAACCGAAGGCTGGGCTTCCGCGGTTGCATAATGGACGCACGAATCAAGTTACTTGAACACAGGCTTCGCCATTTCGCTCCGTTGGCTCCTTATGGATGTATATCATCAGTAAGAAGATCTACGACGTCGTGAGAGAAAAGGGAGAGTGGATAGAATGAGGAAAAGCTCGCGACAGTGGCGACACTGAGTGTGAACTTGGCTCATGTGACCGACGCCAGCCTGGCTAGCCACGCGATAATCAACGGCGGCTCAAGGCCACCGACCCAACATAGTTTTCGTAGGCTCGTATGAAAGTGCCGTGTATGCGCCCTATGGGTCAGTAATGTCCTTTTCGAAAGATTGCTCCGTCTGGAATGGTTTCAACATGGTCAGAAGACTGAAGAACGCAGATGTGATATTATTGGAACGAGCTACATTAATTACTCTTCGAGTGCATTGCAGTTATGAGTTGTAGGAATGATGACACGTACCCATACAAAACTACGTAAGTTGCAGGAAAATTGAACAGAACATGAGGCCAAAACACAAACACAAATGGACTACGAGCACAGAGATCTATATACAAACCAAAAGAAACATCCTAGGCTCTTCACCGCATACTGAGCCTGGTATAACCCACTAGGTGGGTCAATCATCAACCCTCGAGACCTCGTCGTAATCTGTCCTATCCCTTCGATGAGGTGCAGGTCGAGGTGTACTACTTCTGCCACTTGGTGCGGGTCGGCTTCCTCTATAATCGTGCTCGTTGTCACTGTCATCATCGTCGCGACCACGCCTGTATCCCACTCCATACGACACGGAAGGACGACGAATTGGATCATTGTCAATGAGGCCTGCAACTAAACTTGCATCGGTACCAGGAGCGGTGACATATTGAGGCTGGTTAGGGCTAGCGCTAGAACCGCCAGCCAGAGGGAGAAGAGGACTGGCGCCAGCGTCCCAAGGACTTCCACCTCGACGTGCTGGACTCGCACCAGGAGGTAAGGCTGCATGACTACCAGGGTGATTGGGTGATGAAGCCCCAGGTGGTAGGTGGAGGCGAAGAGGAGGGGTGGGGGATGTATGCTGAGATGGAGGGTGTTGACTATGTCCCATTCTTGGTGATGGTGAGTGGGGGTCTTGTAACTGTCCAAAAATCCCCGCTGATGATGGAGGCGAAAAGGTCGTTGGAGACATGACGGTCAGCACCGGTTCGTCCGAGAGGTGGTATTTGTACCGGCCTTGGATGGGGCGATTGTTGGTGTTACTCCCAAAACCGCTTGCTGTGGAATAGCCCCCATGTATTTCGTCCCGTGGTGGAGACAGTGTTGACGAAGTAGAATCCGCAGTAATGTTTGCATCCCTCCTCGGCTGCTGCGCAAGCATGTCCACACGGAATTCGCACCTCGCTATCGCAGCTGTTATCCGCCGGTCGTGTGGATGCGCATCCTTAAACTTGCGGAGTAAATCCATGGAATCGGTTAACGCGGCCTTGTCCAGGCTACACAAGAACATGTATATCATGTCCACAACGTCTCTCATCCCCGAAGTGAGTTGCGCCCTGTAAATCTCCAAGAGAAAGATTTCGGCAACCTGAACGTAGGCCACCTCCAAGTTTGTCTGCCCCGCGTGGATTAAAACGCTATAAACTTGAGGACAAAGGGTTCGCAACCGGGGGTACCGTTCAAAGCAGGAAGTGATGTAACCGAAGGGCCGTGTGGACTGAACCTTCTTTCTACCATCCTCGATCAGCGAGGGGAGTTGGTAGTCCCGAATAGGTTGCAAGATATCCACGACCTGCGACATCGTCAAGTCACTTTCAGTACTAATCTGTTTGATAAGCATCCTGTCTTTTGTGCAAGAAGTGGCATGGGCGGCGACGGCAAATGCGAGATTGGAGATGTATGGGTTTGGATCGTCGAGAAAATCGGTGAAAGCAAGGGAAGCCCAATCCGTGAGGATATCGGTTATGACGCGAGATGCAGCGGGATTCACCGTCAACCTGGTGGTCGTATACATAAAGTTCAAAAAGATGAGAACTTTCTTGTCGCGGGCTCTGCCTTGTAAAGCCTTTGTATCCTCCAAAAGCTCCCGGATCCTAAACCCTTGGTTTCGATAAAACTCCCCGAGGAGATTCACGAGGTTTGTTGGAGATCTTTGTGCTGCGTAGAAATCGGGAAGGACATCAAGGAGTTCCTCGAATTCACGATCTTCATTGGCTGCAGTTAGAACGTACGAGTACGCTTCTAAGAGTGCAGAGTCGTTGCTTTGTGCAGCGGCCTCTCGTAACCGAGAAAGCTTTCCGGTGTGTTTTTTGAGGCGCCAAATTTTGGCAATACGAAGGAACCACTGGGATAGAGGAGTGGAGAAGGGATAGCTGTGGTAGTATAGAGCGATAAGGGATGTGAAAAAGTATAACGCCGAGCCGAAGAGGAAGAGACAGAAGAGGACGATGCCAACGGTGGTGTTAATGGGATGGATTAACATAAATAACCCGGCGAAGAACGTGAAGACGGAGATGTGGAGGAGGGCAGGAATGGCGTCCATGAAGCCGGACATCTTGTACTGCGTCAGACCTTGGAAGAGATGGGCACGGACTTGACCGCGTTGTCGAGGGACCTGGTATCGCTCGATGGATTGGATGTATTCCCGAGACCATTGTTGGACGAGGGTTGCAGTCAAGGCGCAGGTCAAGGAAAAGAATAGGGATGTGAACCAAAAGATGTTGACCCATGTAGCCGTTTTGGTGGGCTTATAGTCATTGAGGTCGGGAAGTACATATGGGGCGACAGAACCGTCACCAGTTCCGTTGACCGCCGCTAGTTGAAGGGAAATCTGGGCAATGGCCCGGAGAGTAAGCTCGTCGATTGCGGGCTGAAGCGATTGGTAACTCTCGATGATGAATGAAGTGATGACCGCAGAGAATAAACCGGCCTGAATTCATTTATATTGGAGATAGAGTTTAGATGGTCCTAAGTCAGAAAGAGCGCCGGTGTAAAAACGAGAAAGACGCACAAAGATCAGGATGCCATCGGTTGTTCCCTTCCAGTCTTCAACCATGTCACGATCAGCCTTGCTGGTTTGGTTCAAATAGAATGTCCAGAATTTGTCCGTAGGATCACTGCTATTCTCAGAGGACACTGAGGATCAAAATCGACATGTTGCAAAAGTGTCATGGACAATGCGGAGGAGGGTGATAAAACGTTAGTTCAACCTCAAAGAGCATATGCCATCAGAATTGATACTTACCATTGTTGATACTGTCCAACTCCATGGACTCATCGTGCAATTTGTCTCGTTCTGTCATGGTTGCACCCTACTGTGGTGGAGGAGGAAGAGATTCGTGACTCGATCCCTTTATCGAAAAGAGAGTACGGGCCAAACACGGAGCCGTACAAATGAGTCAACTGGCGGTCAACGAGAAGAAAAAAGAAAGGAAGGACTCGGGTTATGGGCAGCTGGGTAGATAAACTGAAAAAAAAGCCACACCCACTGACACGCAAGTGCTCGAGAAGTAGGAAAACCACCAAGTTGTGGGCAGTGGGCGCTGTCCTGTGCCGGTAATCTGACAAGTTGACATGATCAACTTGGGAACAGCCTCCGAATCGCCCTGAGTTCTCCCCCAGGTCTCCCCCGACTATCGCGGAGCGGGCGTCCACCTCGACTTCCAGAAAAGGATTTAGAGCCCGTCTAACTGGTTCCTGACCCTGGCAAGACCGCATGGTGGCAATGAGATGACGACAGACCTGCCTTGAAAATAAGAAATTTTGGATTCAAATTTCTCCAATCAAGTTCGGAGCCTCTGTTTTTGAGTTTGATACCTGAGAAAAACGATTCTAATGCGCAGGAAGGTCAGGAGGGAAAGAATCTGTCAAGCATGGGAGCTCAAGGCAGGCCGTGGCCCAAAGTAACCTGAGAGATGCCTGCCAAGGTCAGGGTCCAGGCATTCACAAAATCTATGATTAGACCAATTGAATGCAAGAACATGCGGTTGGTGCTGGCGTCGAGCATCAGTTCAAGTCCTTCATTCCAGTCGCCACAAACACCGCACCAAAGCCACTGGATCTCCTTGGACCTACCTTTGGAGCCTCGAAGACGACGAGAAAACAGCCTCAAGTGCTGTGTGGACGAGGTTATTTGAAATTCAGGTTCAATTGGACCCACCACGACATTTGGATCCATATTTCCTCACTCCGAATGTTCAAACGTTCAAGGTCGAAAAGAACCTCCGGTGATTAGTTAAAAGGTACGTACCGTAAAGTTCATACTCTGTATCTTTGAAATGAAGGGACCGCCATTGGCCTGATCCTGTCAATGCCAGGCCCTTGGAGTGGTAGACAACAACGTCCAAAAGAGGAAGTCCGCCTGTTGAAACTGACGCCTATCGTCCCCTCATGATTAGGATCGTCATCAACATGCGGACAATCTCTGTTAGATTGGCTTCTTGGTGCGTTGTGATCAGAGTTTTATGGGCGCTTACAACACCCTGCATCATGACATTTAGTGAGGTTCATCGATAACCCTCAATAATAGTTTATCCCACTCGAAAATGCCGAAAACGGTGCCAATACCTCAGTGATGCAACAGGTACGCATTGCAGAACCTCCCTGCAGTTGAGTCTCTGACGCTGTCCTTTGGCGGAAGCTTTTCTTGTCCTTGGCAGAAATAAACTCGGTGCGTGGACAGATGCAATTTGCTTTCTGTTTTTGATTGTATAGCCTCAATGTCAATTCGAAACAGAGCTTCAGAGGTATCATATCTAACGTCATATTGTGCACCATTCAATTCTAATTCTGAAGGCCGTGTTTTTCTAGCGGTCTCTACCCACTGTAGCAGTGTTCCCTATATTCGTCTATGCACTGGTGAGTTCCTTCCAGCACTTCTTGAAACTACCGCTACAACTCAACTGAACTGTCAGTGTCGATTGATTATCAGTACTAGTGGGCTGTGCACCATGTGTGTACGTGACGTTGACGACAGTGGCTAGCAGTGCACACCAAATTTGCACGGCTGACTAGCATAAAGGATGGACCAACTTCAAGCATTCTGTAACCTGCCGCTATAGCCAACGTCAGGCCGTATTGAACAACAACGAACGCCGCGCCTATGTCTTGTTCCGCATACATACACCCACCCCAGTGCCGACTCGGACACACAAAGGCGCGTAACGAACTGGCTATATGCGTCCGGATTCCATCCTCGCTTCGGGCAGTGGGCGCTTTTATGTTATTTCTGTTATGTCCCGTTCACCTGCCTAGCGATGGTCGTCCCCTTTCCACAAGCTTAAGGGTACGTTTCTCCCCTTTTTGGACATTTATTTCACTTCCATTCCTAGTACCTACTCCGACGTTGACACCTGGCAGCTGCAGGTACAGTGCCTACGGTAAACTGCGGTACGGTACCGGTGGTTATACTGCAGTCTATGCTTTTAGTTTATGATGCGGCACCCTGTCCAGCGACCCGAACACGGCGGTTACGACCACAAGTCTTACTGTGACTTACCTCCTTTCAACCTCAGTTTGGAAGCTAGCTTCAGATGTCGGTCGATCCATTTTTTCGAACAGTAGATGTGCTCGTATCAGGTGTGATTTGTATTTTCTCTTAGATGATAGATCCGAGGTTGTTCCTCGTAACAACTTGCTTCAAGTTCTACCTATCCGTTGATGTTGTTAAACTTCTTGCTCGTGGATATCGAGCAGGCCCGAATAACCATGACGTCGACACCCCCTATATGCGCTTAATTTACAGTAATTCAAATTAGGTTCCGCGCAAAAGATTATTGTGCGCCTACCGAAGGCGATACACAATATTGGTGAAGAATATCGGTAAATATCCGATATCGAATAATTGTAAGCACGGTCGTATTATTGCCTGACTTCTATAGGGGTATCGATATGGAGATGACGTCGTCTACGGTGCGTGCCATGGCTATAATCTTAATTGTAGGTTAACCCACAATCGATACAGTATGCGAAGAATGCTGCGTACAATTACTACAGATTTTAGTGCGTATTGTAGGTGCAACATGCCAAGCTCGAAGGAATGAATGGAACCCAGGTGCACCTGCAGAATGAATGAAGCTAAGCAACAGCGAAGGCGGCCATATGGACAAAACTCAACATTCTGCATCACTGTGCACCGCATTCGCAGTGCTGTAGGTAGGTACTTGACAACGCAGCGAGACAATTATTCAATTTTGTAAAATGAACAATCGATCGTGAAAGAACAGAATATGTCAGGAAACAAAGCCCTTCGAATTCATGATCAGGGGGTCGACAAATTCGAAACGGCGACGTCCTTCATGCATATGGCAAGGCCCGTAAGAAACATATATAAGTTATAATGATAAATTATATGGGGATATCGAGATATCTACTTGATCAGGTAGGGTCGAGGAAGGCTTTGTTTTTTTGAATGGGGAAATGCATATGTTTTTTGAGAGGGAACTCGGGGTACCCATCAGGCACCGACCGACCTTTGTCCAGATGTGTAATTTCGACGAGACGTACCGCGCTGAGTACGATTGGAATCGTCATAGGCAATCTACACCTATTTTCTGATTCTGACTTCGTGATGGCTGGCTATTAGTAACCTCGTTCGCCTGCGTGCATATGCGCGAGTAAACCTCGTGGTGTGGCGTCGTCATAAATTTATTTACAGTAAATGAAAGGAATATCACTGGCAAAAGAGATAGCCCGGCCAATCAAACGCGAACTCGAACTCGAGGTCCACGATCAATGGATGTGGGGGAGGCTATTAATGCCAAATTTTAAAAGAAATATCAACGGGGGCGCTGACCAGGTATTGTTACCGTATACGTACTTCGAACCCCACCACATCTTATCGAGGCCAATTAGAATACGCTAACAATGAGTCCTCCCATCTCTCTCGACCTCTGCATATGCGGTCCGTACGCCTACATTCCATCTCAGAGTCATCCGCAACGTGTGCAATCTGAATCGAAGCTGAAGATCATCGTGATCAAGGGTGCGTCTGGGACTCCTTCTGGGTTATGGATCCGGGCCACTAATCATTGGGATCATGATCGTGGTGCTGGGTTGTGGAGAAACAGCCGGTGGACGGACGATCCATTTGTTGGTATACGTACGTTTGCATACCAGTACTGGCAGATAGGAGGGACGGTGAGAGCCCAGGCGCGCATGGTAAGTATCGAAGTTCTGAGCACTCGTTTTGGTTATCAGATTCGGATTGAATGGGCGCTTCGCATTGGAATACGTACTACAGACTCGCTGTAGTGTACGTACGTACAGAGAACTAGAAGTTGGCAGAACACGTACTGAGTTGACCTCGACCTCGGTGTGTGGTATACGTTATGCACATCTGACTGAACCTGTACGTAGATCACCTTTGAATTTCGGAATGATTCCTCGGATTGTCGGATCGATAGGCCGAACTTGGGGGTGCAATCCGATTCCGTTTGTTCCTGATGTATCCGGAAGACCGAGAGTATGTGCCATAGCCAAGATCCAGACAAGAACGACAGCCTAGACTTGGGGTTCTGTCAAATGTGGCCAGTCAGACTGAAAACTCGATCGGAAGAGCAGGACTGAGTCTGAGAAAGGGAGGAGGGGGTTGACTCGATCGTAGCAAGTAGCAACCGCAGGCAATATACGCAGGATGAAGCGTTTCGAATCCTTGGACTCCTTGATCCTTGTACTTCTCTCGGAGGTCATGAGTATTTTGCGGAGAATAGAGGGTTTTGAAGTGCCGGAGGACCTTGAAGAGGAAGTGTTGATCGATCGATGGTGGACGCATTGGGTGACTCTGGGTAGAGTGCTACTATCGGTGTGAAGACCGGTGAGTGTGAGGAGTGGAGTGGAAATGGGGGGCTACAGCTCGTCGGACAGCTCGGATAAGCGTTGGGTTTTCGCTTCGCTAAGAGGCTGTTGGGTAAAAAACTATGGAGAGGGAAATGAGGGTGCGGTGAGGTTGAATGAGCCCCAGAATTTGAGAGTGGGTGGGAGATGTCTGGAGGATTCGGGCTGGACGATCGAAATGATCCGATGTCGTGATAAATGCATGTCAGGAAGATAAGCGTGACATTGATATCGAAATTCCAGAGAGAGTTGCAATTGAACACCGTACTGATGCACATGGAGGGTTGAAGATTCGGCTGACTTTTTTTGGCGTGACAGGTTTTCTCAAGACCCAAAGGTTTGAGAGGGTGCCGATGTCATCAGAAGATGTCGATGCCAGGGAAGGCTCTCCTGGACTTTATTCTGACTTGCCTGAGGATTTGTGGCCTGAATGAGGAACCGGATGATCTATAGGGCGAACAGTTTCAGTAGACGCCACCAGACGGGCAGAATGGGTTGGGTTAGATGGAGGGACAAGGTAATTTATCGACAGGAGTGATTGAGTCTGGCCAGGGCAAGCTGTAGCCTGAGGGTGAGTGAGCGCACGGCACGCCGTTCGACGCCGTAAGGTGCAATATAGGCGCTACTGATTCCGAAAGGAAGGTTCAAAAGGTTAAATACAGGCCCAACAGCAGCACGTTCGCTGAGCAGAACTTTCGTGAACAGCGGAAAGAGGAACTGTTCTTGGAATATACCTATCCGACCGCGTCCGTATCCGTACGTGAGAATGAACCTCATGTTGGTCATTTATACCTCCTCGTGCATGCATGACGAGGTAATAATGGTGGTTGGAGGATAAATAGGAGTCATACCGTGATTCGAGAACGAGGCGAGGCCAAGAGGTGATTTTGACCGAGAATACACCCTCCCAACGTACACAAGTTAAATGAATCAGGAAATGATGATGATGTGCTTGCTCGGTTCAAGGGATCGATATCATTTTAAGAGACGATCAGCTGACGGGCAGCGTGGCAAAGAGTTCGAGCAAGGGACAGCAAGGCAATCTGGAGCCAGAATGGGGCAGAACGCGGAGATACTGTGAATTGGGGTCCGTCAGAAGGTTCGTTGGAGAACAAGGACGCGTGAAGGCCGTCGAAAAGTCATAAGCTACCTGCCTTATCCGCTCGCCACAAGCTAACGAGCAAATTAGGAAGGAGGGCCCACGGCAAGACCCCGTGAGCCCCTCGCGGCCTTGTTTAGCGCCGTATTATGTCGCTCAACAAGAGTGCGAGGCGGTGGTGCTGGCTATCATTTCTGTTGTTGGGCGTGTGGCGAGCCGGGACAATTATGGGGAGCGGCAGGCGGGAGGGGGAGGAGTACTTAAGGCGGGGACGCGAGGGCAGGTGTTTCTGGGGTCCTTGACGTCAAGTGGGCTTGTGTGAGAAATCTGTGAGAATCATCACAGACACTCTAGTCTTATAAAGCCGAGAACAATAGCACCAGTTTGTCCTTCCTCCCCGCCTCCTTTTTGTTCTATCCTTTCCGGTAATTGGGCCCAGTCCCCTCCTCGCGCCGCACATTTGCCTCCATCCAGCGGCATCCCGACGCTAATCCCCGCAATGGCCCCCATCCGATCTCTCAATCGCAACCGTAGACGGTCCTCCATGGCCCTCAGTGAGTTATCGACACGCATATACCCACCCGTAACCCTCTTTTAACGCGCATATAAGCACCTCTGCCGCAGGTCAAAGCTGGCATATATGGCATTAATCAACGACCAGTGACCTTTGCTCCCAACGTTACACCTGGCACGTTCACCGAGCCAGAAGGTGCCTCGTCGGCATCAGAACCATCATCGCCGACATCAACCCTCTTCCCGCCCTCGACCGAACCTGCGCCACCACCGGCAAGAAAACGGATTCCTCCAGGGAAGCGCCCTTCGCAAGGTTACATTCCACGACCCCCAAACGCCTTTATGCTCTTCCGCGCAGACTTTGTCCGTCAGAAGCATGTACCTGGATCCATCGAGACCAACCATGGCTCGTTGTCGAAAATTATCGGTATGTGCTACGTTTTGCTTCGCTTAATTCGTTGGTAGGTGCTCATCACTATCCCATCACCTCAGGTAATTGCTGGCGAGCACTGCCTCCTTCGGAACGGAGCATTTGGGAGGGCAAGGCCAAGAAGGCAAAGGCCGACCATAAGCAAAGATATCCTGACTATCGATTCCGTCCCGTTCACAACAAGAATAAGGACAAGAAGAAGGAAAAGCAGCCTGCGCCACCTGGTACCGAGCAGCATTGTGAAGCCGTCGCACAGCTACTATTGGAAGGGAAGAAGGGTACAGAGTTGGAAGCGGCTTTGAAGAGGATTAACCCCCACTCGCAGCCTCATCACCAGCTGCATATGGTTTCGCCAGGTCCTCTGTATATGCAGCGGCGATCGTCGTCTGTTCCTCTTCCCGACTTCATGCCACAATATGACAACATGGCAATCTTGCCACCACCACCACCCTACAGTCAATCACGCCCCGCTTCTCCTATGTCTGTCTACCAACGCCAGCAGCGCATGATGTGCGGGCTTGGTCAGCGTCGCGCGTCAAGTGCTGGGCCCATAGCTGGCTTCCGATCATGGACGATGCCCTCGCTGCACATGCCTATGCCACAACCAGACGATGAACCCCTCCCTGATGTGGATACATCACTTTTCGAAGCTTCCTTCCTCGACCCCAATACCGCTAATTTCTCCTTCGGAAACGATGCCCCAAATCTATCTAATCCCTTCGGGAACGACCTCATGAACGTTGCACCTCATATGCAACCCCAAGACTCGCATTTCAGCCCCTTAGATTCTCTTCCCCCTCATGAAGTTCTGATTCAGCAATCGCACCAACAATCACTGTATCAACAACCTATGCAACAGACGTCGCCGGAGTTCACTTCACACTGGAGCGTCAATCCCGGTCTTCAGTCGTCGAATCCATCGCAGCCATCAACTGTCTATACTGGTTCGCCACCGCCTCTTGATTCCTCCATTCCTCCTCATGCACCTCAATTCGCATCGAACGAATCGTGGAAGCCCTATAACACCGCCGAGTTTACGCAGTCCGAGATCACTGGATTTGGCTCGAGTATGGACCCCATGGATATGGGCTTCGCTCAGCAGTCTTGTGATGACAATCTCGAGATGCCGAACTTTGGGGATATGATGAATCCGATGGCGTTCAACGACAATTATGCCGGTGGATACTCCTATGACGGTCTCCCGCAACAGTCATGAAGCACGTCTGTTCTCTTTGACGATTTTTCTTTTGTTTATATCCACGCTCGCCTTTTCTTCTGAGTTATCCCTCGCGTCGTTCGAGGGTTTCGTTACCGCATTCACGCCCTGCTCCCCTGCTTTTTTAAATCCCAAATCTATTTTACCACATGCCAGGACGTAGGGAGGCAAGCCCGCCCACGGTTATCCTTGGTTAATTCCGGTCCTCGTCAAAATACCGCTCATCGTTGACATTGTTACCCACCTTCGTCTCTTACGGTCTCAAGATCTCATCACCCAGTGTAGCCATATAAAGTTTTCTCTTATCTGCCCCTCGTTTTGTCTTTTTGTTACTCCTCCTGCTGCTACTACCGTTTTGCTGATCGCACTGCCCTCTTCGTTCCTCCACTGAGTTTCGTGCTTGGATGGGGTGGGCGGGAGGAGGGTGTCGGTTGGTTTTATGCGTGTATGCATACCAGTATTCGCCTTGCTTTTTTTGGTTGTGCTTGCGTTTTATATTATATATATACAGATCATACATACCATACACACGTACACCTCACCCCCTGATGTAGCCTTTACCTAGTCGTTTTTTCTCTATCGAATCGAATTGAATTGCTGTTGCAATATCGTGTGTTGTGATACGTGAAGGTTTTGGGGATTGGTCAAGGGATTGGTTGTAAGTAAGTGGTTTGGTTTGGTTGATATGATTCGTTTGGTTCGGTTCGCGCATGCATCGCAGACGGGCTCGTTGCGCGACCGGTCCTGGATACCACCGTAGGCGCACTCCGAACTGGCTTGTCTATTGAAACGTTACTGGTTTCCGAATATTAAGCGCCTACATACGCAGATCTGACTGCATCGTGCATCGTGCGTTGTGTATCACGGTCTGCGACGTTGTCGGTGCTATGGTTATGAGTTCATTAGTGGTATGATGTAACTGGGGTAAAGTATTTTGCCGTGTGTACTGGTACTGTGCCAAGGATAGGATTGGGCATAGATTTCCGTTTAGTTCGGAGGTTTTGGTTTGGTTGGAAGATACGTATACCGGCCATACGTGTACCGGCCCTTCAGGCCTTCGAAGTTCGTGTTGAAGCTTTGAAGTTTAAGTCGCGTCAAGGTCGTAGCCAACGAAACGGTCAACCAAATCAGCAGTTGTTCCAGTCTCCTCCCTAGGCAGTTTGTTCGTGGTTCAATATTAATGTCTTGTTGAAGTCGAGCACGCTCTGTCGGCGTCGAGTTATCCGAATCAATAACTTAAGTCCTATAAGTGCCAAATGTTATCGCATAAGTACTTACTATAAATACATATTGATAATGCAATTAACTTTGAGAGTGCCGGCGCTTCGAATATCTTGAGGTATGAACGTTAACTACCCTAACGCCCTATCCTGTCTTTTGCGACAACGTTGGAACCGGTCAATCTTCCGATGATCTCGTCGGTTGTTTATGTAGGGATATTCCATTTCACAAAGTCAGAAGCATGGAATAGAGGTTAACTGTATGACATTAGAGGTCTCATAATTGAGTTGGATTGTCCGTGTACTTGGGATGATTAACTGGCAGGGTAAGTTATCTTCGAATTACCGTATGTCGGTTGTGGCTGGAACCTGAGACGCGGAACGCCTCTTTCAAGGAGGATTGCCCCTGCTCGCGGTACCCTTCGAGTGCCAATCGACGCTGTCCTTTCTAGAGTCTGTGAGACCCGCACCGTGGCCGTGGTTGGTAGGAACGCCCTCTGACCAGTCTACATCGCCGTCACGGTTACGTCGGGGATTTCTCTTTTTCCAGCCACCGTTGCCAAGATCCATAGGGGATCCCTCTTCCTGTGGATAGGATATACCCAGTCGATCACCACCGTCTTTGGCGGCACCTCCTACCTTTGCCCGTTCGACGCCGCTTCGTTTCATAGTGTCGACAGGTGTTGTCCAGTGACACCACCTCTCTTCTCGGTAACGTCTCGCTAAAGACGTTGACCATGAGTCTAGGAAGATGTGGACTTGGAGGACGTACTGCTACCTCGCTAATCCCCTCGACATTATGAGCATCAAGAGATGAATCGACCTAAACGCGAGAAAGTTTTGACGAGAACTGAAGAAAATGGGCGCGTACGCGTACGTAGGATGAGCATGAGCGACCGTAGCCGGCACGGCGGCAAGTACAAGATTTGGTCGATCCGGGAGCCTTCGTTATCACCTGGATAATCTAATCATCAGTTGAATTTTTTTTGGAGAATAAAAGGCTTACTAGCTATCATTCTACTCCAAACTCCCGTACCGTACCGGAGCTTGTGTCGGGTGTTGAGTGGTCCTCGGTCCTCGGTAGATTGACTGCACGCACATGCAACAGTGCTATGGTTATAGGACCACTGGTGTGCGCATACATTCTGGTTCAAGGTCAATTAAATCCACGATAATGAACTTTACCAATTCACGCGTTTTATGTCCTTTCCGCTGTTGTCAACACCTTGTGTATCTGTGCCGTCGGTACATCATTCAGAAAGCTTCACGTTTGTAGGATGGTGCTGCCCATAGCATGCGCACTAGCACGGCAGGAGGTTTGACCATTTCGTCAACGACTCGACGTTCTCGTTCCTGAAATGAAGTGTTAAAAGCCGCTGAATATCAGGATCTGGCTGTGTGCTCACCGTAACGCCGAATCTGAAAGCAGGAGGAGGGATTCCAGTCCACGACAGGCAGGAGTTGGGGCTAAGTGGAGTTGTTAATTCTGAACCAGCTGGGTCGGCTTCTACGAAGGCAGATTCTTCGCTATTGGAATTTATGCCAAGTAGGACGGTTGCCTCAGTTGTCCAAGGTAAAGTAGGATTTACCGGGGTGTCCGTGTGGCTCGGGGTAAGAGATAAACTCCGAGAAGGCCGAAGGTGACAGCTGTTACAGTGACATGATGTCACTTCACGCCTTCTCAGTTTTAACGACCATCGCGCCCAAATCGCGGTCCCATTTTCCGCGCACGATAGACCTGATGAAAAGTCTTGGGATACCAAATATCGCGCAAATTGTCAGGGATAACCCTTCTTCCCTTTTTGTTTGGTCTCAAAGCTTCATGATCAACGTGCCCTGCGGCCTTGGCTGCAGCTGAACACCAGCCCCCAGATGAGTAGCGTTCCCAAGTTTCTATCAAATTGGATGGTTTTATAATGCTGTTTAAAGGGTCATTGTATGAGAACAAAAAACGTTCATTCGAGCGATGGATAGCTCTAAGGCGGCCGAGTTGTCTTTCGGCATTGATCCTTTTGGGTACCAAGTCCCTCATAGGACCGTAAGTCGCTTCGCTACTCTACACTTTATACAATGTCTGAACAAGCTATTCAAGAAGACAGTTCGGAACTTTGTGACCTCTTCGATGAACTCGCAGACAAGATTTTCTCGTTACACGAACAACGGCAAATAGCCTTTGTTGTTTTCCTAGACACGTGTACCTCTCCAAAAATGGACGCCGAGAGGGCCCCAGAGCTATTGTTTAAATTTTGTGAGTTGCGCCGCTTGACACTGCACGCAATGACTGAACAGCCCCACGACGCTCCCTACGATCTTTTCCCAAAAATCCTTCAAGTTGCCTTCTCGTTCGGTCTACCGACTCTTACTCAGCCCTTAGAGTTTCGAAAGGAAAGACGGCTATCAGGTTCCTCTCCGTTCATGTTCTACGACAGACACGTGAACGAGAGCCAAAGGCTTAAACATGTGGCGTCACTGCCATCTCTTGCAGATGACTTGATACGGATGGTTGATGACCGATACGCAGAAATCAAACGAAATGGGGGTCCACTTCCGGCACGCCTTGAAACACTGGGGCAGCTTCGAACCATTGTACCTCAGCTTATTGAGGTTGACCCCGAGGACGAAGTCACACCCGACACAATGATCAACCAGTTCGGTTGCTCAATCTCCAATACCTGCCTCCCTATCATATCAAACTGGATCCTCCATCCCAATGCTCCCAAATACTATTCTACACTCTCCTTCAATCGCCAGAAAAAGTCCAAATTCCTTCCAGGACGTCAGGATGATCCTCGCGAGGACTTTACCATTCGCTTCGCACCTCCTGATGAAGTTCACCCTGATGTCCTTGCTTCTGCTGATGATCTGGTAAAGGGGGCTCTGAAGGAGTGGCATGACCGTGATTTGGGGACGTGGGTACTGCTACCTCTGGCCCCAGATAGCGAACAACTTCTCCGAAGTCTGGACGACTTATTCGCGGTCACTGACCTCCCTTCTCCAATGTGCCACATTGACGGACTTCCCATCATTTTTGACAAAAAGCCTTCGCCTTTTGACGCAGAGATTACTTCATGGTCCGTGTTACCCCCGGACGCGGTGAGAGGAGCCTCTGAGGGTGCACCCAGGTGTAACCCATCGAGTTTAGTTAATAGGAGCAACGTCGGCATCATATATCCTCATCCATTTGGAAGAAATTCGTCACAGTCCAAATTCGAGGCAGTCAAGGAACCCACTCCTGAAGGCCTGGTTCATCACGTATGCGCATACTTCCACTCTGTGACGTATAATTTTCTTACATTTGCACAGGTGTGGCGCCTAGCTACTCAGAAGGACACCACGATAGTCGTCCTAAACTGCGGAAACTACGAACGGATAGGAATTCGACACCGGAGCTCTCAAACTCTTTACCTTTCGGATGTTATTGATGTAACAAAGCCTGGTTATGGGAAGCTGCATCTGGGCATCTTGATGTCAGCAGTCGTTGACGCGCTGAACCGCTACCGAGTATATCGCGCGAGGAATCCTATCCCTCCTTCTATTATGCGCACTACGAAGCGGCAACGGAAGGTAGAGATCGCTGGAAATGTTGATTTGCGACGGAGCAAACGGCAAAAACTGAATATTATTTTGGAGAAATCTCGGGATCATCAGCCGTTGAATAAACGAGACACACAGGTATGGCTTCTTACCGTCCTCTCTTGATATCAGCCTTATCCTTCTCACGTATAGACGTTGTGGCGAGAAATGACTCGACGGCCGATCCTCCTGCTACAATTTTCCGGAGATGGCCTCAATTCATCGAAGCCCGCATGTTGCCTTCGAAAAGGAAGCGCTCTCTCGCCGTTTTCCCCGGGAGATGTACAGCCATTGGACGACCTGAAGGAATTGTATCACCCCGACGATTATTTCTTCCTCACACTCCGCTGGGGTAATTTATGTGGCGTAACCGGCCACGTGTTCACGGGTCAGCTTCGAGTGACGCTGTTGGATGGAAGGTCCCTTTCTCGAGGTGTTGTTGCCAAGATTGCCTACTATGAAGAAGCGCGGGACCGTATACGGCGTGAATACCACGTATATCAACGCTTATGGGGTCACGGAATCAAGCGTATACCGGAAATATATGGTCTCTTCGAGGACGCGGATGACCTAGCAACGATTCTTGTAATGGAGCGTGCAGCGTGCACATTTCGAGAGAGGGAGCCAACCACAACGGAAAACAAGGGCGGGTTAAAGGAGGTGTTGCTCTCCGACAAGTCAGGCCTTTGTATTCTCTTTGTCGTCTCGTCTAACTGATCGGAAGGCTCATGGTTGTTGCGACTGTTGAAGCAATACACAAGGCTGGCGTTGTCCATCGCGACCTTCGACCAGAAAATCTTGCGATTGCATTGGACGGCAAGCCGATGGTCATTGATTTCGATCAGTCCATTGTGGATCCCACAGACCAGCTGAAAATCCTAGAAACAAAGCGTCTTGAGGACCTTCTTTCTGGAAAAACAACGAGTACGGGCCAACCAATATAAAGCCTTTTCTTACAAGATCTACACAACGTTCTCCTTTGTTCTCGTGTTTATGGACCCTGTAGGCCGCTCTCGACGATATCCTTCAGGCGTGTCATGGATTAGCACCTAACCACAGGATGGATATCGACCAAGACCAACAATTCTGGTCGTGCATTTGTCCCACGAACTTCCAAGCATGGTGATCGTTTGTTTGTTCACCTGTTCGGAACAGTAAATATGGACCCATAACACTTATGGTCACTATTGTTCCTCTTCGCCACGTGGACCCTCCTCAGAATTGGCGAAGGTTTTTATCA
>ML208407.1:74417-88069 GCA_004369065.1 Pluteus cervinus
CACAGTTTCTGTTCTTCCGTCTCCAATACCGCCTGTTGACGGATTACCTATTGTCATTGATGACAAACCCTCGCTCTATGATGCAGAGGTCACTCCGTGGATCTTACCAGCCCTCGACTTCGTGGAAACGCCCAACGGTGCACCCACCAAAAAGGCATCTACACAGAAGGGTCGCCCTGTCATTTTCCTTCCTTCGGCGAACTCTCCTCGGTCAAAGTTTGAAGAGATGAAGGAACCCACCCCCGAAGGCCTTGTTCATCACGTACGCTTTACCTTTGCGATTGCGCCATTTTCATGTTCTTACATATATCTAGGCATGGCGCCTAGCGGTCCAGCAAGACACCACAATAATCGTATTGAGCTGCGGCAACTACGAACGAATCGGAATCCGACATCGGGGCTCCCGAACGCTGTACCTGTCAGATATCATCGACGCGACAAGACCTGGATATGGAAAATTGCACCTGGGTGTCTTGATGTCAGCAGTGGATGACGCGCTCAACCGCTATCGGCTCTATCGTGCAAAGCATCCCATTTCTCCTGTCACCAAACGGGCCTTAAAGCGGCCTCGTAAGGCAGACACTGTTGGTATAACTCCTGACCCACGACGGAGTAAGAGGCAAAGAGTGGATGCCTTTTTTACCAAGTCCCAAGACCGCCAACTACTCAACAAGCGGGACACACAGGTATGGATCACTCCTTTTTTGACCTGTTTGGATCCCTTATCGAGCCCCTTCCTAGATTATGTGGCGAGAAATGGACCAACGCCCCATCCTTCTTCTACGATTTTCTGGGGGCGGTTTAAATTCATCGAAGCCTACATGCTGCCTTCGAAGAGGACGACCCTTGTCACCGTTCACTGTCGCATCAGATGAACCTCTGCCAACCAAATTAAAGAGCTCATACCAACCCAATGAGTACTGCCTACTCACCCTCGACTGGAACAGTTCTAGTGGAATGACGGGCCATGTCTTCCCAGGTCTGCTTCGAATAACCCCACCGAGTGGTAGGGCGATTTCTCGAAGTGTCGTAGCCAAGATTTCGGATTTCGCAGAAGCACGGGAGCGTCTGCGGCGTGAATATCAAGTATATCAACACTTGTGGTCACACAGCATTGATCGTATACCAGAGATCTACGGGCTATTTGAGGATATGGATGACTCGGTCACAATGCTCGTCATGGAGCGTGCAGCTTGCACATTCCGGGAGCGAGAACCTACCACAAAGGAAAACAAGGGAGGGTTGAAGGAAGTATCACAATCCGACAGGTAAGGCCTTCAAGTTCATATTGTGCTTATTGTGCTGTGTACTGACTTGTCGTCAGGCTCACCATTACGCAAGTTGTCGAGACGATGCACGAGGCTGGTGTTGTTCATCGGGACCTTCGACCGGACAACCTTGTTCTTGCTCAAGATGGGAAACCAATGATTATCGATTTCGACCAGGCTGTTCTAGATCCAGCAGACAACTTAAAAGACGTGGAAATAAGGGGCCTTGCCAACCTTCTCAATGGAAAGGCCACAGCCGCGGGCCGCCCAATATAATTTTATTCATTGAAGGTTGCCAGATCCAGGTGCCTTTGTTTTTATCCGAATAATAATAAAGCTGTAACAATGTCATGATGAGTGTTACAGGATGGAAATGTATATAAATCACTGAGTCCTCTTCGTCTCGGAATCATAATCACCTTCCCCCGTTCCAACCTCCCGTCACCACAACTTGAAGCATGAACACTACTATCAATATCCATAACTCCAATGATTATGCCAGGAAAGTTTTCCGAGAGCAAACCAGATTCGCCACCGGCTTTTGAAAGCATTCTCCAGACCACGACTGGGACTGCGAATCGATCTGCCTCAAGCTCTCATCGCAGTTTTCAAACCCGTCTTCCGAAGGAGGCCGTCTTGGAACACGTCGTTCCACTTTCAGCCATTCGAAGCCATCTCAAGGAAATGGCTGATAGGGCACTCATGAATCCCCCCCGCCCTGTATAGGTCCATTCGTGAAACTCGTACGTCCAAGTTCGCTCTAAAGGCAGCCTTGGGTAAAACTGGCACTTGGAATACTCGGGAATTAACTCCAAATCAGCCGCCTCTGCGAGGTCAACAACTGATCACAATGTTTTATCAAAGGCATATCGCTTCCCTCGCAGGTTCTCTGACATCGTTAGTCACATGTCAGATACCCTGAAAACAATGGCATCGAAGTTTGGTTTCGTCGAAAACGGCACGAAGCTCTAGCTGTTCATGGAATTTCATTGGGTTTATGACATGCTGACGCACAAACGACTTGGCAGCACCTGTAAGGCTTTTCAAAGAAGAGTGTCGCAAAGGAGGCCACTTGGGTGGAAGACGTACCATCGAGAGTAACTTTAATCAGCAGTGGCTTGGAGGGTTCCGCTATTCCTATAATAGCCTTCAATCGAAGGAAGTGTCGGGTGTTGGACGCAGAAACGGGGTTCTGACGTCGACAAGACCGGCAGCGTATTGTTTGTGGCATTGCGCGTACGCGTACAGGAGACCCTCTCTGAAGCATGTACAGTACCTGACGAGCGCAGCCTCTGGCAGAAAAGTAACCTCACGACGCTCACATCTTTTAGACTTGATATGTACTCTACTCCTGCTCATGCCATGTACCCTACTTATGTTGAATTTGTTGGAAAACTTGAGCCTATTCAAGCAGCAGACAGATGAATTCGTCGTATTGGACATTCTGCGACGAAAACATACAGTACCACGACGTGGCTTGTGGGTGTCAAAGGGTGCTTACTAACACGTACGCAAAACGCCAACTTTCATTTCGGTAATTATTTTGTGCCCCTTCCTTGTCGCTTTCTGTGTTCTTCGCTCCTGTATACTTTCCTCGACGAACAAAAGGATCTTCAAAATGCGCATGGACGTTTAAAGATATCCACCGATTGCAATCATCTCCCGGGCGTGCTATTTTCGAACATTATTGTGTCACCCATTCTGAGAACAATAAACATGGACCCATAACACTTATGGTCACTGTTGTTCCTCTTCGCCACGTGGAGCCTCTCTGGAACTTGCGAGGGTCCAAGGTATCAGCACCGTGTATCGTCCATTGCCACAAGCCTAAGCAATGGCTGAAGAAAGCCTCGACGACATGTCCTTCGACCTCCTCCCCGAACTGCGCGACAAGCTTTTCTCGTTCGGTTTCCCTCATCTCACTCAGCCTTCGAACTTTCGAAAGGACAAACGACTCATAGGACCTTCCCCCTTCACGTTTTATGACCGCCACGTGAACGAGAATCAAAGGCTGATACGTGTGGCGTCTTGTTCGACACTCGCAGATGATTTGATACGGAAAGTGGATGACCGGCTGGCAGAACTTCAGGAAAGTGGAGAGGGTCCCCTGCCTGTTCGCTGGAACACATTAGGGAGGGCTCAGTCTCTCACTATGGACCACCCTCCACCTGACCAAGAAATCACACCGGATGTTCTCATAAACCGGCTTGGACCCTCGCTTTCTGCTGCTTGCCTCCCGTTTGTGTCAAATTGGATCGTTCACCCCCGCGCTCCCAGATATGACTTGGCCTTATCGTTCAATCGCAACAAGGAACTTTATTTTATTCCAGGCACTCCAGACAGCCCTCGCGAGGATCTTACCATTCGTTTTCTACCTCCTGATGGTATCTGGCCAGACACACGTGCTTCTCTCGATGACCTCGTAAAAGAGGCCTTGCAGGAATGGCATGATCGTGATTTGGTAACATGGATACTCCTACCCCTGGCACCCGATAGTGAACAGCTTTTGCGGAATTTGGATCAGCTGTTCACGGTTTCTGTTCTTCCATCTCCAATGCCCCCTGTGGATGGATTACCTGTTGTCATCGACGACAAACCTCCTCTCTACGATGCAGAGGTCACTCCCTGGCGCTTGCCAGCCCTCGGCCCCATAGCAGCGCTCGATGTTTTACCCATCAAAAAAACATCGTCACGGAAGGGTCGTGGTGTTATTTTCCTTCCTTCCGAGAACTCTTCTCAGTCCAAGTTTGAGCAGATGAGGGAACCTACTCCTGAGGGCCTTGTTCATCACGTACGCTTTACCTTTTGCGATTACACCACCTTCATATCCTTACAAATCCTTAGGCATGGCGCTTGGCAGTGCAGAGGGACACCACGATAATCGTGATGAGCTGCGGCAACTATGAGCGAGTTGGAATCAGACACCGGAGCTCTCGAACGCTGTACCTGTCAGATATCATCGACGTGACGAAACCTGGATATGGAAAATTGCACTTGGGTATCTTGATGTCGGTAGTGGACGACGCGCTCAACCGCTATCGAGCATATCGTATAAAGCATCCCATCTCTCCTGTCACCAAACGGGCCTTGAAGCGTAAAGCAAACACCACCGGTACTAATCCTGACCCACGACGGAGTAAGAGGCAAAGAGTGAATGCTTTTCTGACTGGGTCCCGAGATCGTCAACTCCTCAACAAGCGGGACACACAGGTATGGACCACTCCTTTCTAAAGCTGTTGGGATCCGTAACTGAGCCTCTTCCTAGCTTCTGTGGCGAGAAATGGACCAACGCCCCATCCTTCTTCTACAATTTTCTGGGGGCAGTTTAAATTCGTCAAAGCCTACATGCTGCCTCCGAAAAGGACGACCTTTATCGCCATTCACTCCTGCATCAGATGAACTTCTGTCAATCAAATTAAAGGAATCATACCAACCCAGTGAATATTGCCTACTCACCCTCGACGGGAACAGTTCTAGTGGGATGACGGGCCGTGTCTACCCAGGTCAGCTTCAAGTAACCCCATCGAGTGGTAGAACACTTTCCCGGAGTGTTGTGGCCAAGATTACGGATTTTGCAGCAGCACGGGAGCGTCTGCGGCATGAATATCAAGTGTATCAACACTTGTGGTCACACGGCATCAATCGTATACCAGAGATTTATGGGCTATTCGAAGATATGGACAACTTCGTCACAATCCTTGTTATGGAGCGTGCAGCATGCACGTTTCGGGAGAGAGAACCGACCACAAAGGAAAACAAGGGAGGCTTGAAAGACGTACCACCCTCCGAGAGGTAATGTTTTTATTTTGTGCTTTTTGTGTTGCATTATAACTGGTCTCCAGGCTCCAAATAATGCAGGTTATCGAGACGGTGCACAAGGTTGGTGTTGTTCACCAAGACCTTCGACCGGACAACCTTGTTCTTGCCCAAGACGGAAAGCCCATGATTATTGATTTTGACCAGGCTGTTTTGGACCCAACGGATGACGCAAAAGACTTGGAACTCAAGGGCCTTGACAACCTTCTGTCTGGGAAAACAAACATCGCAGGCCACCCATTATAATGCCTTTTTTTGTTGAACGTTACCATATCCACCAAGTACCTCTATTTTATCCCGAATTACAACAAAGCTGTAACAATATTATAGCGACGGTCACGAACTGAGAAAGTGTATAAGTAGCTGAGTCGTTCCTGTTGGACTTAACACCCCCCCATTCTAACCTAGCGTCACCACAACCTGGAGCATGAACGCCATCAATGCGGACAATTACGCCAGGAAGGTGTTCCGGGAACGAACTGAACATCCGCCACCAGCATTCGAAACCTTACTCCATACCATGACTAGGGCCGCCAGTCGATCCGCCTCGAATTCACATCTCAGTTTCCAAACCCGTCTCCCGAAGGAGGCCGTTCTCGAACACATTGTTCCACTTCCCCACATGCATAGATATTTCAAGGAGGTAGCCGAAAGAGCACTCGCAAATCCACCGCATCGTATAAACTCTTACGTGGAGATCATATCATCCGAAGTCGAATTGAATTCGGCCTTCGTCAGATTTGGCACTTGGCAGCCGACTCTGAAACCGACTACAACTCAAAGTACAGTGCAGTTGCAAGGAGCTAGCTTCAACTTTAAGCAGCTGATCATGATGTTCTACCAGAGGCATATTTCATTCCTCGCTGGCGCTCTAGCTTCGTTAGCGTCTGGGCAACTTTTGGATCCTCAACGCTATCGCTTGGAGGAAACCACAGCCAGTCAAGCTGGTCAGAACGGCTCGGGGGAGAGCGCTCAAGCTGTACTTGTCCATCAACCTCATGCGACCACGAATACCACATCGCCCGGACCCACGCTCGCTGTATGGTACTTTCATGATAGTGCTGATTTGAACGATGGCGTATGGACTGCCCTCGACCTGATTGCTGGCAGAAGGACTTATGCATGGCAAGACTCGACCTACGGAGAATTTCATGACCCAGGTGGAAGGTCAGGTGCTATCGACGTCATCCACGACATGGATACCTTCACCTCCTGGGGGCTAGCGAAACCAGAACCTGTCAACCATGCTGGTGCTAATGCGGATCAGTATTTAAGCACAACCGGTATCATAACTGAAAGAGACTACCATAATGCTCGCACAATTTTACAAGAGGTATGAACCTACGCTCTGTTTCCTTGTCTGGAGATTGTAACATGGATACTGATCTGCATTGGATGGCTATGTGCAACAGGCTTGGTCACTTGCTGTAAAATATAATACCACTTTTTTGGTAATCAGCAATGGGAACTGCGAGCGGATTGGCATTCGGCATCGGACATGGGGCACCCTCTTCCTCAGTAGCCTCATAAGGGTCTCAGAGGACCTTGAATACTTCGAATATCTCGTAGGGCTCTACCGGACATCATACCTGGAAGCTTCCACTCGCTGTGAAAGGGAAATCGAGCCATCCTTCGGAGATATCACGGTTCAAGACACGGCTCAGTTGAACCGACGCCACTCTGGTAGTCCGGCGGTCAGTATGCGCAGCTTCGTTGGGGTGATATAAAGGCTGACCGAGCTCCTTTCCATTTCTTAGAAAGGACCAGAAGCTTTGCTTCTCAGCGTCGATAGTTTATACGTCAGCTTGGATGGAATCAAGAACACCTGGATTAGGCATGTGTACGATGAAAGCTTAAAGTCATGTGGTTTAGCGAAGTCCGACTTCAAGGAACCCACAAGCGTACACGGAGGGCTCAAGCCATATCCAAGATGGTCTGGTATAGGGGGTGGAGTCCTGACCTTTGAAATCATCAATGGACATTCATTTTTCTCATACGGAGGCTGGATGGATGTGGATGGACAGCGACAGAAATCTAACCTCGTTGCAAAGATCGCGGAGGGTGCTCAAGATTGCGATGTCCTGTGCAACTATTACCGAAAGTATAGGAGACTTGCACGGATCAGGAACTTGAACATCCCCGAGCATTATGGCCTTTTTCAGAGGAATCCACGTTCAGGTGAACATAAACGTCTGATCATTATCGCTGAGAATCCTGGTCCAAGCCTCGTGGGAAAGGCGTTGTTGCTCGAACCTCAGAAGTATGTTAGCCCTTACGATGAAGCATATCCCCATATTCTGACGAATCCTATCCAGACAGGCTTTTCGGGACCAATTGGGACTGATTCATGGTGACGGATTCCTGCACGGAGGGGTCTCTCGCGAGAATTGTCATATTGGGCTTGACGGCGCGACGGTTTGCATCTTGGGCTTTCAAGGCATGAAACGTCTCAACCCGCTATTCGACAATGCTGAAGAGGAAAAACGTGAAGAAAAGGAAATCCTCGAGAAGATCTTACAAGGAACTGATGCATCGGACGACGAAGACATGTAAGCATCTGCCATTGAAGTGAGTGAAGGTGCGAACAGATTCTCTCAGGTCCTCTTCAATTCGATAATCACCCTCCAGCCATCTCAGGTACATCGGGCGGTGGATTTAATCCTGCACCAATATATATTTTATACCTTTCCAGTAAATATTCTATTTCCAAGTTGTAACAGTCAGCAGCCTGAATGCTCAATGTTTAATGTGTACATACTCGTATCTACTTTCATAATTGCATCTCGCTCTTAAATAACCTCATGACACGGTCTCCTGAGGCCCCATACTGTATCTAGCCAGTACACGGAGTTTTGAATTTGAGGATGTACTGTATGAGGCGTTGCCCACAGCGATGAACGTTCATTTAACCACCTCCAGAAGCAGGTCGGAGGACTGAACTCTGTGCGATGGTCGTCCTGCACTTCAGATAGATTGTATGCAATATTTCCATCCCAAGACTTTGTAATTTTCATTTTCATTTTTTGACCAGGCCTTTCACGACAGGGAAACGGGCTGTAGACAATGACTTGCCGTCAAGGAGATCGCGAAGGCGTCCCATCTCATGATCCTTGTATGCATCCGTTGCATCTATTGTCGAATGGTCAAAGTCAATGACCATTGCAATTGGTTTCCCGTCTTGTGCAAGTACAAGGTTTTCAGCCCTGAGGTCACCACGCACAACGCCTGCGTCGTGCATTTCTTGAACAATCGAAATGCATGAGTGCGAGTACTGTGCTATATAATGCATATCATTTTATAGGATTACCAACGTCAGCCCTTTGTGATGATCGAATCGATGAGGATTGGGATGTGTTTGAACTCCGAGAAGGCCGACGGTGACAGAAGCTGCTTAGATAAGCCTGCACCCGGAGCCTAAGCACGCGTTGTTTTCTTCTCTCATGTGTACTCACCTCGACGAACAAAGGGCAACTTCAAGATGCACGAACTCGAAAGTTTGCAGCTATCCACTATTGTAACTGGACTTCTTTCGTGTTTATTCGGCCATTTCAGAGAAGAACAATAAAATATGGACCCATAACAAATATGGTCATCCTTGTTGTTCTTCACCACGTGTACCCTCTACAGAAGTGGATCTCGACTTACGGGAGTCTTTTCATCATCGTGAGTCGTGTTGCTTGTTCCCGTCACCGCAAGCCATGACTGAAGAAAGTCCCAACGGCGATGGCGCCTTCGACCTCCTACCTGGACTCCGTGACAAGATCTTTTCGTTCAGTTTCCCTGTTCTTGCCCAACCTTTAAAATTTCAAAAGGACAGACGACTCATAGGACCTTCCCCGTTCACCTTTTTTGACCGCCACGTGAATGAAAGTCAAAGGCTGAAACGTGTGGCACCTCTCTCAACTCTCGCCGATGACCTGATACGGAAAGTGGACGACCGTCTAGCAGAACTCGAGGGAAGTGGAGACGGTCCACTGCCTGTCCGCTCTCATACAGTGGGGAAGGTTCAAAGCCTTGTAGATATGGTCCCCCCACCTGACCAAGAGATCACACCATATTTCACAATAAAACGACTCAGGCAGTCACTCTCGGCTAGTTGCCTTCCGTTTGTTTCGCACTGGATTCTTCATCCTCGCGCTCCTCGATATGAACTGGCGCTCTCATTCAACCGCAAGCAGATGTCTGAGCTACCTCCATGCCGGCCGGACGATCCTCGCGAAGATTTTACGATGCGCTTTCTTCCTCCCGGTGGCATACAATCCGACATCCTTTCTTCCATTGACGATCTTGTGAGAGGGACTTTAGAGGAATGGCACGACCGTGATTTAGGCACGTGGATACTCCTGCCTTTGGCCCCGGATAGCGAACAGCTTTTAAGGAGTCTGGACCAGCTATTCACGCTTTCTGTTCTTCCGTCTCCAATATCGTCCATTGCAGGACTTCCTATCATCGTCGACGACAAACCTCCATTTTACGACGCAGATATCACTCCTTGGACCCTACCAGCCCTCGACTCATCCCCCGGATCCAAAGAGTCATTTTGCGCCGTTACGCCCGCAAGCAATGGCCATGGTGCCATATATCCGCCTGCGTTGTCCAAGGACTTTTCTCGGTCGAAGTTCGAGGAAATGAAAGAACCCACAGCCGAAGCCTTGGTTCATCACGTACGCTCTCTTTTATACGATTTTACCATTTCTTACATATGACCAGGCATGGCGCTTGGCGGTCCAGCAGGATACGACGATCATCGTGGTGAACTGTGGAAATTATGAAAGAATAGGGATTCGACATCGAGGCACCCGAACCCTCTACCTTTCAGATATTATTGACGTGACAAAACCTGGATATGGAAAATTGCATCTGGGCATCTTGATGGCGGTTGTGGATGACGCGCTCAACCGTTATCGGGTGTATCGGGAGAAGCACCCCGTTTCTCTTGCGACTAAACGGATCCTGAAGCGGGCTCGTAAAACGGAGATTGTAGGAAATTCTGGCTTGCGGAGGAGTAAAAGGCAAAGAATGAACACTCTTCTAAGCAAGTCCCAAGATCACCACCCATTGAGTAAGCAGGACACACAGGTAATAGATCACCGCTATCCCTAGTACCTGATTAACTCCTTCCTAGACACTGTGGCGAGAGGTGAATCAACGATCGATCCTTCTCCTGCAATTTTCTGGGGGTGGTCTCAATTCTTCAAGGCCTACTGGCTGCCTTCGAAAAGGAAGATCTCTTTCACCATTTACTCCAGCACCAGAGGAACTCCCACTGCACGGATTGAAGGATTCGTATCAACCCAACGAATACTTTACCCTCACCCTTGACTGGGACAATTCCAACGGATTAACGGGTCAAGTCTTCACGGGCCAGCTTCAAGTGTCCTTACCAAGTGGGAGGGCACTTTCTCGGAGTGTGGTGGCAAAGATCGCGACTTATGCAGAAGCACGGGAACGTGTGCGGCATGAGTACCGAGTGTATCAACACTTATGGGCGCATAACATCAAACGGATACCGGAGATATATGGATTATTTGAGGATATGGATGACTTGGTTACAATGATAGTCATGGAGCGTGCTGCTTGTACGTTCCGGCAAAGGGAGCCAATCACAAAAGAAAACAAGGGAGGGTTGAGAGAGGTACCACCTTCAGACAAGTAAATCTTTCGTCTTATGCCTGTAGTTTGCGTTCTCACTCATTAGCAGACTGACAATAATGGAAGTTGTCGAGGCGATGCACAAGGCTGGTGTTGTCCACGACGACCTTCGACCAGATAACCTTGTCCTTGCTCAAGATGGCAAACCCATGGTAATCGACTTTGACCGATCTACCCTACATCCGACGGATGATTTGAAGGACATAGAAAGAAGACATATCGAAAACCTTCTTTCCGGGAAAACAAATGGAGCAGGTCGGACGATATTATGGTAACCGTTTCTTTGAATATCTATCCTTGTTGTCCTTCATACAATTATTTACAATACATGTACAGATAAAATATTATCATACATATCACTTATGGAATTTCTAGCAACAGCGCCTGGTGATTGTACTGATGTAAGATGGCACGTAGCCTCTCCATTTCCTCGTTTGTTTGCCCTTGTGCAACATTAGGATCTACGTCGACAGGTCTCAGGTTCTCAAAGCCGAGAATATTGACATTGCCCCCGTCAAGGGCAATGTAGAGGTTCTCCGGTTTGATCACCTGGAGCAAGAAGCCAATGTTATGTATCTGCCGTAAAATCTTTAAGTACTGAAGCCTGCTCAGGGGGTCAAAATCAAAGACTGAAACTCGGAGAAAGCGGAACAGATGTGCCACTTACACATGGTAGTTGTCTAGACGGATGGCATTCAAGAGAGACCGGCCAGGGTTGTCAATAACGAGGGCCACTTTAACACCAATTCTGATGTTGGGATTGTGTTGGGTGCACAGCTCGAACAAGCCATAGTAGCGAGGAAGCTGGAGAGGTAGGCCCCTAAACTCGCTCATTCTCAAGAGCCACTTGTATTGCCTGAATTCCTTGCACATCGCTTGGCACGCTGCCGGGCCGGGCAGTATCATTGCAGCTAGGCTTCCCACGACATTCCAGCCTTCTGCATACAGTGCCCCCTGATAGGTGAAGGGTGTCCTATCGGCCGCAATGTGAAAGTCAAGGAGCGAGTCCTGATGTCTCGCAATCACATTCACGTCTTGTATTCCAGCTTCTCCTGGTTGGAGGGCAGTCAGAATGAGTGGATCGGGAGTATGTAAACTTACGCCTTGGCTGGGGAGATCCACAATCTTGCCACTGGTTGGCGTGCTCGTCGCAGTGCCTCTGCCAAGTTTGTGGTTGATGTTCAGGATCGTCTCGGAGTCGGATGATATGAACTTTGGAAAGAGCATCCTCGAATGTGGTCTGAAGGACATCAGAAGATATGGATATCGGTGATTCTTATACAAACAAGCGACGAACCGATGTATTGGCATATACTAGATCGACTTGCCCCCTTTGTTGCCGTTGTTGAATGATATCGTTCCTGAGGGCTGCTTCGCGACAGGATGCGAGGTAGAGTCCCATATGGGTTTTTAGGTACAACTCTCCCTCTGAGACAGAGACCTTTGAACTAACAAAGAGAGTGCCTGAGCCTCGATGACGGACAGCGATACGCTCATAATTTCCGTTGCTGATAACCACAAATGTCGTGTTGAACCTCACCGATTGGCGCCATGCCTATGAATTTATCACCTTCGTAAAGGGAGGCAGAGATAGAACATTGAAGTTTACCTGATCAAGGATGAGTTTTGCGGTATGCTTCTCATTATCATGAGGGGGATTGCTAAATTGTTCAGGAGGCATTAAGCTTTGTGGCGAGTGTCCTGACACTTGCGATTGTGATAGGCACCAGGACGGAAAAGTCTCTTGAATCACGTCCACGTCGTTGGTCCTAGAACCACCTTGAACTGGTTCCAAAGGTAAAATCCTTATTGTTGTTATATCCGGGTTCATTCCCTGAGATGATCCGCTCGATCTGATTCTGGACGCGGTTAGTTAGGATATGGGAGGCCACGAATTGCCACACAACGAGGGTATCCTGTCTCTGGATGCCGTCTCCTGCATCCGAGCCATATGTAAGGATGCTCCGAAATCCATCCTGGCCACTGGACCAGGTTTCCTCGAGTGGGTCTCCTTTGCCGCGAATTGTTCTCCATACGAAGCCGTGATCGGTTGAGGTGGCCACCTTGTCCCGGATGATGGAGGCTATGGGTATGCAAGCCTGTGCGATCTGAGTTCGGTACCATGTGTCAAGTCGTTCCCTAAACACGATTGCAGGGTTCAACTCATCAAAATTGATGGGATTCTCCCGCAAGCCATCCATTGCATTATCCCAGGAGCTCCTGATTCTGTCAAACGGCTGTTGGTCGGGTCGAAGGCCGAACTGCATTAGTTCAGAATCAACTATCGCCCCAAAGTTTATGTGGGCTTGCGGAAATGCCCTGATTTCCTTGCAAACAGGAGCATCAACATGTATGGGAGGATCAGGAAATTTCGAGATGGGAAAGTGCAACTGCTCGCTGAGGGTTGTGTGGTGCAAGATTTCGAATGGAGGTATAGCTCGACGCAGCCTGCTGCGCAGATAACTGATGGCTTCGGCATTCTGGTTCTCTTCGAATTGAGGATTGGCTTGCATTCTGGAGCGAGTGTTGAGGGTGATGATCGCCTGCTGGTGGGCTCGAGTATTTATACACGACAGGTGGCTTCCCAGTCAATTCGAAGGACACAAGGACGGAACCTACAACGGTTTATCATTTTTGGTGCTTTACAAGGCCTTGAACTACAGGGAAACGGGCTGTATACAACGATTTACCATCGAGAAGGTCGCGAAGGCGTCCCATCTCATGGTCCTTGTATGCATCCGTTGCATCTATTGTCGAATGGTCAAAGTCAATGACCATTGGTTTCCCGTCTTGTGCATATACAAGGTTTTCAGCCCTGAGGTCACTATGCACAACGCCCGCGTCGTGCATTTCTTGAACAATCGAAATGCATTCCAACCTATCCAAACGATCAGAGATATGCACGGTCTGGGAGAA